>PISX010021455.1:0-33646 GCA_004024625.1 Mellivora capensis
ATGTTTATAGCAGCAATGGCCACGGTCGCCAAACTGTGGAAAGAACCAAGATGCCCTTCAACGGATGAATGGATAAGGAAGATGTGGTCCATATACACTATGGAGTATTATGCCTCCATCAGAAAGGATGAATACCCAACTTTTGTAGCAACATGGGCGGGACTGGAAGAGATTATGCTGAGTGAAATAAGTCAAGCAGAGAGAGTCAATTATCATATGGTTTCATTTATTTGCGGAGCATAACAAATAACATGGAGGACATGGGGAGATGAAGAGGAGAAGGGAGTTGAGGGAAATTGGAAGGGGAGTTGAACCATGAGAGACTATGGACTCTGAAAAACAACCTGAGGGGTTTTGAAGGGGTGGGGGCTGGGAGGTTAGGGGAGCCTGGTGGTAGGTATAAGAGAGGGCACATATTGCATGGAGCACTGGGTGTAGTGCAAAAACAATGAATACTGTTACGCTGAAAAGAAAAAAAAAAAAGAATGCCTACATTGTTTTCCCTTGCTTGAGAGACATATCTATAATTTTATTTTATTTTTTTAATTTTAAAAGATTTGTCTGTATTTATTTTTCTGTATTTTCTGTATCTGCATTTATTTATTATTCTGTATTTTCTGTATTTATTATGTATTCTGTATTTTCTATATTTATTTATTATTTTCTGTATTTATTTTTTAATTTTAAAGTATTTTTTCTGTATTTATTTATTTATTTTTCTTATTTATTAGAGAGCGAAAGAGAGAGAGTGAGTGCACACAAGCAAGGGGAGCAGCAGACTCTCCGCTGTGCAGGGAGCCCAAGGTTGGGCTTGATCCCAGGGTCCTGGGATCCTGACCTGAATGGAACACAGACGCTTAATCGACTGAGCCACCCAGGTGTTCCATGGAGATGTATCTAGAAAAAGTTGCCAACCCAGTGTCCAAGAGATTATTGTCTATGTTTTTTTTTTAGGAGTTTCATGGTTTCAGGTCTCCAATTTAGATATTTAATGCATTTTAGGTTTATTTTTGTACTTAGTATAAGAAAGTTGTCCATTTTTATTCTTTTGCATGTAGCTATCCAGTTTTTCTAATATTATTTTTTGAAAAGACTCTTTTTTCCCCTGTTGTGTATTCTTGCCTCCTTTGTCATAGATTCATTAGCCATATAAGAATGAGTGTATCTTTGAACTCTGTTCTGTTCCATTGACCTATATGTCTGCTTTCGTGCCAGAACCATACTGTTTTGGTTACTCTAGGTTTGTAGTATATGATACTGCCCTCTTTGTTCCTTTTAAAAGATCTAGTTTCTCCTTCTTTTTCAGTATTGTTTTATTTATTATTGATTCTTCACATTTCTATAATTTTAGAAATGTTTGGGGAGAATTAATATATTTATTAATATATAAATCAGATTGGTGAGAATTCATATATTTCTAATATAGAATCTCATAATTTGTGAGCATGATATACTTTCATTTATTTAGAATTTACTTATCAACATTTAGTTGGAATTTATAATACAAAGTTCTGTCACATTATATCTATTTTTTTTAGTTTTTTTTTTCCTTTTTTTGGTCATTGAAATGATTTTTTAATCTTGTTTGTTGCTGGATTCTATTTGTAAGAATTGTGGGTAGTAATTTTGTATCTCTGTTTATAACAGAGTTGGAAGCATGATTTCTTTTCTGTTTAGTGTCCTTCCAGTATCAAGTTTATTCTGGCCTAATTAAAAGGGTCAGCATTTCTGGCTTCTACTTAGAATGTAATAGCTAGAGAGTGCATTCCGACATTAAAAATAGGAAAAAGCCAGATAAAAAGAAATTCTGAACCCATCAGAATGCTGAGACTGGAAGGCAATCAACCAGCCTCAAATCTAAGGAAAAACACAAACTTCTGAGGGTAAATATGAGCACAAGTATGGCTTAGTTGGAGCAGGGCGCTAGAAAATATGGGAGTATCATTAAAGTAATTAAGAAGATTTCAGTTAAAAAGGTTAATGAATTGTTAAAAGCCAGCTAATTAGCTAATGTGTATAAAATATCTAGGAGCCACGGACAGAGGATGGGTTTGCACAGACTTGCAGGCTCTTCCTCACAGACACCACCACTATGTGCTCATGAGAAAGACTGTGGGCAGATAGGAAGCTGAGCAAAGTTTCCGGCACCTGTGCAAACTGGGAAGGCGGGAGCAATCATTTCTGATGGAAAGATAAAGCGTCCCTCTTCTCTCCTGTCTTTCTCAGGGGATTAACAGCCACAAGCCCCAGGGAAGGAGAGCAAACAGTCATCCACAAGACATGTGTTTGTCTTTTTTATTTAAATCTCTTTCTTGAAGATCACCTCATAAAATGAAATCTTTTCCTAAAATCCACACATGAAAAGTTGAGGTAATGGAATTTCCAAGAATAATCCAAAAATGTTTCCTCTAACCAACTACTAATCTGTTCATACAAACAAAATGTAGTTGTTTCAGATTTAATCAATGCCCTAAATAGTGTGAAATTTTAGACCAAAACTATTCAACTCTATTAAGCAAAAGAGAATCTCAGTATTGCTCTTAAGAACATTTGATTTGGTATCAGTATAAAGCTGAAAACATTGTTTCCCAGCAAATAAATTAATGTATATATTAGATGGACTTATTTTATATTGTTATCTTGAACAATGAAAAGGAGTTCTGAAGCACAGAAAATTTGATTGTGCAAAATTATTTATTGATACTAAATTGTTGAAATATTCAGCTGCTCCTCTACTTAGCATTTTTTTAAAATTTAAGTATAATTGACAGAATGTCCCATTAGTTTCAGATGCACATCATAGTGATTTGATATCTTTATATACTACAAGATAATCATCACAATAAGTTTAGTTACCATCTCTCACCATACGAAGTTATTATAATATTAGTGACTTTATTTCTAATATTGTGCATTACATTCTCATCAGTGATTTTTAATGGGGAATTAGTACCTCTTAATTCTCTTCACCTATTTCTCTCTATTGGTTTTTAATAATAAGACAATATCGTAAGCATTTAATAGTATATCAGTTAAGAGGTCTTTGGTTTCAAGTAACTAAATGTGGAAATAAAATAAATATGATAATGTGTTACCCTACAAAATACATATATAATGTGTTACCATACAATATAAAAATAAATATTCATTAGTTATATGCTTTACTAATTTCTTTCTTGCCTTCTAAACAATTATTTTGGCTTTATTCTGATACTTTTTACAATGACTTCTGAAGCTCTAAGCATCATCCTCACATGGCAATATCTAAGACAGTAAAATGTTAGCCTCTGTGCTGTTTTATTTAAACTTTCTCAGAAACATCAGTGGACTTATCCTTAGGCATTATTGGCTAGATATGTGACATACTGATGTTGATTTCCAATTACTGGCAAAGGAACAGAAATGCAACTGTTGTCTTGCACTAATCAACATCTACCAATTACCCAAAGCATGAATAAATAATGGCTCTATTCTTAAGAAAGTAGTAGGAGGGTAATAGTTGTTTTGTAAGCAACCATGTGAAAATATTATTTTAAATAGCAATTGATATGTTTAAGAATCACAAGATCTAATATTGGTCTAGTAAGAAAGGACCTTTTTTTTCCATCTCTTCTGAAATCTTTGAATCTTATTGCTAGTGTAGGATTGATGTAAAACACATGCAATTCTCTAACTGTCGAGGCCAGTTTCCTATTGAGAAGGGAGTTGTGGGTGTAAAACGTACATAAATACATATACAACCTGAAAGTATGAAAATTAATTCATTAACCCACAGATGAAGGTTTCCCTTTCTATAGATACAATTTCCAAATACATGAATAGGCTTTTAAGGGCTACTTTAAATATGAAGAGGCTTATAAAATTGGTTTGATCTTTACGTCCATTTCTTACATCTCCTTATTTCAATATTCTAGGAATTAACCTTGACTTTGCTTAAGAAGCACTTCAAATTACAATAAGAGCAAATCAGCTTAAACTAAAAAAAGACTCCAATTCATTATTGAATACACTGAAAAAATTAATAATTTGTTATCATAATTAGATATCAATAGACAAGAAACATTAATTACAATGAGGATCATATTGATAATAAGCATATTTTCCATAGGCTTGTAATTAAAATATTAAATTATTATTTATGTTAATTTTGCTAGGTACTTTCCACTTTGATTTAGACATATATATAAGAATAGGCAGAAAAAAGATAAAAACTTCTTACTCTATATAGTTACAAGAGTGAATCATGTAAAGCATAATAGAATATTCCAAAAATATATGATAAATCATGTCTTCAGAAAAAGGAAAAGTTGATGCAGGATAAAGTTTGGGAGAAAATTCATAACATTTAAAATGATTAAATACTGGATAGATATAGACTTTGAAGGAGATTTAACATGCCAGGTAATGGAAGTAGATTAAGACATGGCTCATATAAGAGAGGAATGTGAGTAAAGGAAACTCTCTTCTTTTTTTTCTAAAGATTTTACTTATTTATTTGACAGACAGAGATCACAAGAAGGCAAGAGAGGCAGTCAGGGAGAGAGAGGAGGAAGCAGGCTCTCCGAGGAGCAGAGAGCCCGATGTGGGGCTCGATCCCAGGACCCTGGGATCATGACCTGAGCCAAAAGCTGAGGCTTTAACCCACTGAGCCACTCAGGATCCCAAGAAAACTCTCTTGACAAGAAAAAAAAGTCTTTCTGTAAACAAGCAGCTGCAGTTGGAATTCTTTGAATAGATTTTAACTTATAGAAGGTACTAAGTTTATTTTGGAATTTGTGAATGCTGGAGAATAGATGAAATTTAGTCATATTAGAAAGAGTTGAGGGGCACCTGGGTGGCTCAGTGGATTAAGCCGCTGCCTTCGGCTCAGGTCATGATCTCAGGGTCCTGAGATCGAGTCCCGCATCATGCTCTCTGCTCAGGAGAAAACCTGCTTCCTCCTCTCTCTCTGCCTACTTGTGATCTCTCTTTCTCTGTCAAATAAATAAATAAAATCTTAAAAAAAAGAAGAAATAGTTGAAGGACTTAATTTTGTTTGTTTTGTTTACAGTAGGGGACAATTTGAATGCTAGCTATATTCCAATACTGAATTACTATCATGTTGAAGAAAGACACCCCAGGAGAATTTATCCCAGCTTAATATAAAGAAAGAAATGTAAAACTCACCAGTAACAATAACAGATTAGAAATTGTATTTGCCTTGGAAAGTTTAAATAAAAAAAAAAAGAACTGAATTAAAATGTTGGAAAGATATTTTAACCCTTAAGAATAATTTTGACCTTGAGATTTTTTTATGCACCTTAATTTTGGACACTTGAGCTCATTTGGGAAAAGTATATTCTTTCCATCCATATCTATGTCACTCTTGAAACAATATTTTAATTTTTTTTGTTTTTCTATTTGAATATTAATTTTCTTAACTGAGAACATGGAAAAACTATCCATTAATGCATTAATTTTACATTGTGTTCTTTATATCTTTAAAATTATACCTTATTTCATTTCTAGTATTACTTGAGTTTCTTAATTTTTTCTTGAATTTTCTTCAGATATGTTTATATATTTTATTGTTCTTTCAAATAAATTTTAGCCATATCATAGATGTCACCTGTATAGTTTAAGTTATACAGAAAGTATTGATACTTTTTGTGGCCTATATGAATTTATTATAAATCTGTTCCAAAGGCTTAAAAATATAAGCATTTTTTCACTTTGTAGAAGACACATTTTATATAGTATATTATTTTAATATTATATATATGCAATATTTACACTTAAACATAAGAGGAGTATTATATTCAACACCTAGTGCTATGTGTTTCATGCTAGTAAATCAATATAACCCCAGTAAAGAATTTTGAGTGTTTTTCACCTAGCTAATTTCCTAGTACTAAAATATTAGTACATGAATCTTTGTCTTAAATATTCCTCTCTATTACATGTTAGTCAGCATACTGAGTAAAGTTTACACCTCCTTCTTACATGGAGTAATATTAATTAATTATGAAGGTTTTGTGATACTTGTTATTGAAGTGTTTAGAGGCAGATTTCCTGATTGTACCATTTTCTAGCTCTGTAACTTGGGCAAATTTCTCAGCTTCTCTGTACATAAGTTAATGACCTATAAAATAATTCAATTTTATTACCTACTATTGAGGAGTACTCTGAGGAGAAAATAATTTAATTCATATAAAGTTCTTGGAAGAGAGCTTTATAGGTAGTACTCATTAAGTGTTAAATATTAGGATTAACATATTTGCCATCCTATTTTTACAGATGTCTGTCCTTTATGAATAGAGGATAAAATGATCTCTTTGCACCCCAGCCTGCTCTACTTAGTATCCTAGGCCATCCTCTTACCCTGTCATTGGCTTCTTTCTCCCCAGCCCTTTTTACCCCACACCCTCTATGTGGGTGTAGTTAGAATTTCTAATGGAGGCTCTGATTAGAATTTCTGATTAAATCAGGGAAACACATCAGTAAGCTTGTCAACAACTAAATTCTGCTGCTTAAAGGGAACAGGTAATTGGGCTGGTTCCCCCAACAAAATCTACAACTAAGCTTCTGGCTTGGCTCTTCAGGAATCTCTAGGACTGAGATGCCAGGCTCCAGAGGAAAATGAGAGGCCAGTTCCCTGTACTTTATTTCCCTTTATTCTGAAACCCATAATTATAGCTTTCATATGACTTGCCATTGATTTTCTTTAAGGGTTTAATATACATCAGCAAGTCAGGTTTTTATACAATCAAAACAAAGCATGCCCTTGAAAGAAATATAAATATAAATATAAATATTATATATGTATTTATGATATATTTTAATTACATATATGTTATATATATACACATACATATGTATATATATATACACATTCATATGTGTATCTATCTATCTATCTATCTATATATAGACAGCGAGAGAGAGAGAGAGAGAGAGAACCTCTCAAAAATTGGCCACTTCTACCCTAAATTTTCTGGTTTAGGAATGGTCTCCTCTAATTTTATAGCAAAGTCTTCTGAAGGGTGCTTCAATTTTAGTACCAAAACCTCTAAGAAGATAGTTATTTCGTTATAAAATGCAGAATCCAATATTTGACTTTGAAATATATATATTCTATGCTTCTTAATTCACTCCTGCTCACTCTTCTCTAAGAATTTGACAAACTTTTTAATATGTTATGAAGCTTAATCTTATGGAATACTCTAAAATTGATAACCCCGAGAGTATGCCTCTTCTCCACACAGCATTACTCTAATGCTCTTATGAGGTATCTTCCTTTTCTGATTATATCTGGAGAGTTGTCTTCAACCACAGATAAAGATATATACTACACGAATATTCTTAAAAATTCTTACTACATACTCTCACCTCAGATGAAGGAGGGTTTCAAGGCTGCAAATGTACTTATCTACGACTGAGTTCTATTTAGCTGAAACCTTTATTTCTTCGTATTGGGATGAATTCAGTATTGCCAAGGAAGGCTTAAAAGAACCTCTTCATTTAAAAATCTGACTTATTTTTAACCATTTAGTCACTCTAGAATAATTTTGTGAATACATTTTCTCTTTCTGACAGTTCAGAAGCCTATCTAAGTTCTAGGATTAGTGATAAGATTGAGAATTATGGATCATCCTTTTTCACATCTTGTGGGCTGCTTAATTCATAAAAACTCCTGGTCCATCCTGATATCCACAGAGCTAGCAAATCACTCAGTATCTTCCCACTCATTATGTGTCTCCATTGCTGAAGTCCTTCATTACAGCATGGTCTTTGATTACCTGTTTCAGTTCTTTGGCCACTACTTTTCTCGAGAGTCTTTGGGTACAGTAGATTGCACTCAGCCCATCATTTGTATTCCACATAAGCTGGTCAGTATCTGAATTTTTTTTTAAGACTACATTGTGTTTTTCAGTGTTGCCTAAGACCACCCTTAGTCTTTTCTTAGATGGTTCTCTCAAAGTCTTTCTTTACCACACTAGTCACACTTCCAGGACAGAGTTCCCCTGATAGAAATGTGGTCACCGAAGATATCTAGGTTAGTAGCTTCCAAGTTGGGGATGGGAGGAAGAAAAGTGGGAGGAGACAATATGTGCTTCCAGAGGAACATTTGGAAATGTACAGGATGCTTTTTGGCTGTTCCAGTGACTTGGGGTGACAATATTCAAGAATGGACCTACAAAACTAAAAATTGTCCTCCATCAACACCTATTTATGAAACAAAGGATAACAGAAAAATTTTCTCATAACTCTCTAATTCTGTAGGGACATCTACTGCTTGAACCTCTTCTCTTTGAACCAGAAGAGAACTTGACTCAAGAATCAAGTTACATCAATCCCAATTCCCTTACTTTTACAAATTTGTTGAGTTATTTCTTTTAGGTTGAAAACTGGGTCATAGAAATTGTCTCAAGTTTATGGTTTATGAATAAACCACATGCTGTTTATTGTAATTTTTTTTCTTTCCCTCTTTCAGGTCTTTTTGTACTTTCTTCTAAAAAAATTGGGATCTCCATCTATTTTAGTAAAACAAATATTCTGTCTCAAATATATAACTTCTACCTTGGTTAATCCATTTACAAATAAAATATGAAAAAATATTAAATATAAAAATATAAAATAGTTACTTCACTGTGCTTAGGTCTTTTTTTAAATCAGTGTTTGCTAAATAGAAGGGGATGAAAGGAGATGAATCAATAAATGGATGAATAAATAGATTGATGCTACTTTCCTTTTTTTATTATTTATTAGATGTATTTTGTTTTTTGAGTAATTCCTAACATTCATGTAACACAGATCTCTATAAAGAAATGGAACACTTTTATTATACCAGAAAGCCCCTTATGCTCATTTTCAGTGAAACACTCTTCTCTCAACACCTAAGCAATCACTGCTCTGATTTCTATTACTATAAATTAGTTTTGCCTCTTCTAGGACTTCATATAAATGGAATTACATAGTATATATAGGTTTATGTCTGGTTTCATTCACTAATCATTTTCTCATTTCAAGGCTTCTGAGGTCCATGCATGTTTATGCAAGTATTACTAGCTCATCTCTTCAAATATAGAGTCATATTCTATTTTATAATTAATGGGAAGTTTATATTTTTAGTTTTCTTTGTCTATGTCTTCCTCTGGTTCTTTGAAGATATTTAGAACAACTGTTTAAAGTATTTATTGGGTAGATTTACCATCAAGTCGTTCTTAAAGAAAGTTTCTGTTGTTTTATTTTCTCCATCAAATGGGACCAGGTTTCATTTCTTGTATGCCTTGTGATATTTTTGTTGGAAACTAGAAATATGAATCTAATAATGTGTTTACTGTGAATAACAGACTCTTCCCCTTCCCAGTGTTTTCTTTTTTGTTGTAAGCTGTCTCTGTGTAGAGGATCAGTAAACATGAAGGGCAAGCTTGAGGTCTTTTTAGGTCTTTTCTAATTCTGCAACTTTCTCTGGACCTGCACAGTGACTTTTAAAATTCTCCCTGTATATATGGCTGCTTTTCACCCACAAAAGTGGAAAAAAAGAAAAATGAAGACAAAATAAAAGACATTGGCCCTTTAAATTCCCTGGAAGTCATTTTGGCCAAATGGGGAGGAACTCTAATAATGTGGATGGGTGCAAAAACAATGGCTTCCCAATAATCGAGGATCTGAAACAGAACCCCAATATTTGAAATACGGAGTTCTATTTGCCTATCCCCACACCCGGCACTTTTCAGTCTCCTCTTGAATCTGAGTCTCCTGGATTTAAATTCCTTAAAGACCCCAAATAAGCTTTTGGTTTGCTTTGCCTTCTCAGTTTCTAGTTTCACACTTTTACATTCCTATTCAAAGAACTCTGTTCTACCCATTGAGAAATTATCATTTGCATTAAATCAGAGATGTGTGATTGGCATACATAAACTTAACTTTAGATTTTGCTCTTTTCTTTTTTTTTAAAAGATTTTATTTATTTATTTGACAGACAGAGATCACAAGTAGGCAGAGAGGCAGGCAGAGAGAGAGAGGAAGGGAAGCAGGTTCCCTGCTGAGCAGAGAGCCCAATGCGGGGCTCAATCCCAGGACCCTGGGATCATGACCTGAGCCAAAGGCAGAGGCCTTAACTCACTGAGCCACCCAGGCGCCCCATAGATTTTGCTCTTTTCTAAGTAGAGAACTAATAATGGTGAATGAAAAGTGAAAGCACCACTGATTTTGAAGAACTCTAGAATGTATGATGGAAATTTTTTTTTCCCGGTAAATTGTTGTATAATGAAATCCGTTAGAAAAAAGGTATATATTTTCATTCATTCATTCATATATATACATATATTCATATATATATACATATATATGTATACATGTATATATGTATATACATAATTTTTTAAGATTTTATTTATTTGAGAGAGAGGGACAGGGCAAGTTGGGAAAGGAACAGAGGAGAGGATAGGAATCTCAAGTAGATTTCTCACTGAGCATGGATTTTGGCTTAGGTCACAATCTCAAGGTCCTGGGATGGAGTGCCATGTGAGATTCTACACTCATAAGGAAGTCTGCTTGAGGATTCTATCCCTTCCTACTTCTCCTTTTGACATCCCCCTTCAAAATAAATAAATAAATAAATAAAATCTTTAAAAGAAACACAACACATATTATTCATGGAAGATATCTGCTGTAATTATTTTAGGTATGATAGCTTATCAAAGTGGAATAGTATCTGATTTCAAGCCAAATGTGCCAAGTGTAATATTATTTCACTATCGTACTTGTGCTCTGTATCGGTTTATTTTATTTTTATTTATTTTGGTGTAAAGGAATTTATGAAATTTAGGCACCTTAAATACTACTATATCAAACAGATGCAGCATTTACTTTACTTCATCTCCAAAAGAAATGCTAGGGTCATTATCGGATTTAAAAGTGGCGGAGTATGTTTAGTCTAAGAGATAAATTGATTTTAAGAATATTTCAAATGTTCAGCCTTGGTGACTAGAGAGTAATGGCCTCCATGAAATAGTCACAACATTTGAATTTTGTTTTATAACTCTGTGCTTCAAATATGAGAAAACTGATGCACTAGGCTCACAGAATAGCAAAAATAAGTTAGATGCCAAACATATGTGTTTGGGTATTTGTATTTTATGGGCTTTAAAAAAAAATATTGGAGGTGGCTTTATTTTGAATAACCTAAATCAGTGGTAAGTTCTTTTCTATTTGTTTTGACATGGTATAGTTTTAAAAAGCTCAAAATGCCATCTACAAATACTATATGATTCTATTAACACTTGTCCCTTTAAATTCTATCTTTACAAAATATATGGCATGCTCCTCAGAACTTTTGCACTGTGTTATCATTTAGGGAAGTTTGTCAGTTATTCAAGATTATATTATGTAGCTCTGCAACCTTTCAGAAAAAGTTGCCACAAAGCTTCCTTCCCTTTTGTTTCATGTTAGGCAGAGTCACTTCCTTTGTACTGGTTTCCATGTCTTTCTGTAAGAGACATAGCCAAATAAAAGACTATTTTTGATAGATTTATCTTATTAGGTATAAAAGACAGCTGGACATTAAAGTCTAATTCTCCTGGATATGCTTGAGCCTTCCAAAGAGTTTCCAGAAGCCAATCAGCCCAATTTATTCAAATTGGCATATGGATGTTGTTACATCATCATGCTCTTTGTGCACCTGGCTTGGAAAAAAAAATCTACCAGGAATTTGAATTAAAAGGAATAGTACTCATTTTACTTAAACTGCTGTGCTTATGAATATTATGTGTCTGGATGATTTACTTTGCTTTGCGTGAAACCTTTAAGGATTGTGGCAAATGTACAGCAGAAAACAAAATGATATGGTATTTCTCATTTCAAAGCAAGGGTAAAGATACACTCACAGAACGCAAATCTCAGTTGGTTCTGTTAGGAAAATAATATGTATTTTTAAAAGATAGACCGCTATTAGGTTCTACTGTGTCAATAAAATACCCTTGTTATATATTTACCCAGTGGTTTTTAGTGAATTCAGAGAGAGAATCTTAACATTATGATCAATCAGGTCAATTACAGGGTTGGGGAGGGGTAAATGATACTATTATTTGCATGATAAACTCTCTTTCATTCCTTATACTGCTTCAAACCTGCACCTGCTTATGCAGCTGCAGAAAGAAAGAAAAAAAAAAGGGCAGCAAAAAGCAGAGTCTTAGAAATATTACAGTGAATTACAATGACAGGATGGGGTTACAAACAGCAAGATTTTAGGTTATGAAGTTTATTATACCTACCAGCTATTAATCTGTTTGCTTCTGCTCAACTTCCCTTTGCTAGAGATGTATGGAGGATATATGATAAAAAGTACAAAAACAGGTGTTTCATAATATGATAAAATGGAGTCTTTTCGAAAACTGTGTCCAGAAAAGTATCATAAACACATCTCCACACAGATAAGCAGAACAAATGAGACTACTGAACCAACAGTAATGCACTTCTCAAACTGATAGGTGCTCTGTGACACAAAGCTTTTAGTCCTGAGGAAAAGGGGCTGGTGATCTGTTGCTTAACATGTTTCAAACTGTAACAGCCTTTTTAATTTTCAGACTTTTACTAAAATGGAGACTACATATATATTCTGTTTAAAAAGAATATGTTGCCACACATTACAGATCTCATTCTATCTCATGATCCATTACATTCTTAGTTCAAAAAAATTACATAGTTCAAAAAAAAAAAAAACAAAACTAAGAGACTTTAAGTTGAATATTTAAAAAAATATGTGTGTGTTTTAGATAATATATTGTGTATTTAAGTATATAATAAAAGTTAAAAAATTTAAAAAGTTAAATAAGAGTGAGGCAATTCCATAATTACAAAATATTTCTAAATCTATAAATAATCAATTTCCTGTACCTCAAAACTAAAATTAACACACACAGACAATACTGAGTTCCAGCTAAGATGAATGAGTCCTTGGGATCAAACTTATCTTCTAGTCTTAACTATAAACTGAATGAAAAGCAGTGTTTTTCAGACATTGATAACAAAAGCACAGGACTATAATCTCTCAGCAAAGGGGGAGTAACAAGAGAGCCAGAAGATCTTAGCTCTTGCCTAGGGATACTTTTTGGACCAGGGTTCAGGAAGGGGAAACCCAATCAAAGCATTAAGCTTGTTGGGTTAGAGAGATAGAAGTTGATGAATAAGGAGGAATAAATGGCTGGAATTTACAGGTAAGTAGCAAAGACAGGAATCAATGGTTGACCCTTGAACAACATGGAGGTTAGGGAAGCCAACTTCTGCATAGTTGCATAGTGCACATAAAATTTTTGGCTCTCCAAAAACTTAACTCCTAGTGGTGTACTGTCAATTGGTAAAGCTTTACTAATAACATAAACAGTCAATAAACTTATGTATTATATTCTGTATTCTTACAATAAAGTAAGCTAAAGAGGAGAAAATGTTATTATGAAAACCACAAGAAAAAATACATTTATAGTCCTGTATTGTATTTATTGAAAACAACCTGAATGGACCCACACAGTTCAAACCCAAGTCATTCAAGAGTCAATTGTATACAAAGAAACAGCCTCAAAAATCTGCAAAGGAGTCCTCCTGATATATTTGCTGAATGATAAAATATACATGTACAGAACAAAGAATAACAAGGATGTTGGAAGCTGAAAAATGAAGTGAACTCACATAGAATTGGACATTAATTTCAGTGCTAGCCATTTAGAATGATGATTTTCTTGGAACATCTAGAATATTCAGTATAGAACTGGATAGGGTCACAATTTAGTAGTTGGACTAAAGTGTATTTCAATTAAAGACTACTCTAGACCTGTCCTAACAAAGCTTAAAAACAAGCTTTGCATTGTTAAAGTTCAAGCTTCAAAACACTTTAAAGGATCATAGTAAAGGAACATTCAACAATATTAAATATGCGATGTCCTACATCTGATCAAAATTAAGAACCATGTGGAACTTCTAAAGATAAAAACTACAATATTGAAATTAAAACAATCCTGAATGGAATTAATAGCTACCACAGAAGAAAGAATCGATCTACTCAATGACAAAGCGATAGGAACCACCAAAGTAAAGTACACACACAAAAAGTACGAATATAAAAAGAAAACAAGGGACGCCTGGGTGGCTCAGTTGGTTAAGCAGCTGCCTTCTGCGCAGGTCATGATCCCAGCGTCCTGGGATCGAGTCCCACATCAGGCTCCGTGCTTGGCAGGGAGCCTGCTTCTCTCTCTGCCTCTGCCTGCCACTCTGTCTGCCTGTGCTTGCTCTCGCTCCTCTCTCTCTGACAAATAAATAAATAAAATCTTTAAAAAGAAAACAATAGAGATTCCATGACCAGTGGTGAAATAGTGGGAGCCATCTAGCAGATGTATAATTATGGCCCATGAATTACCAGCATTGCTGATAGAAATTGGTGGCCTAAAACTGTTAATTAGTATTACTTTCATATATTGTATTCCCATTTTAAAACACATGTTATTAATCAGAAGTGAAATTTGTTGGAGTGTCTGGTTGTCTCAGTCAGTAGAGCATGTGATTTTTTATCTTGAAGCCATGCGTTTGAGCCCCACATTGGCAGTAGAGTTAAAAAAAAAAGACAATATTTTTTAAAAAGTACAATTTGTTGAATTTATAAATAATTGCCATAACTTATTATACAATTAGTTCCAAGATATTCTAATTTGAATAATAAATGTCCACTTAGTACTTTTGAGCTACTCTAACAAAACACTAGAGCCTGAGTGAGTAGCTTTTTAACACAACAGAAATTTATCTCTCACAGTTCTGGAACTGAGAAGTTAAAGATCAAGGCAAAGAAGTTAAAGATCAAAGCAGAGCTGGTGTCTGGTGGGAGCTTACTTTCTGATACATAGATGACCATCTTCTTCCTGTGTCTTTACATGGATGAAGGGGCTGGGGAGCTCTCCAGGCGGTCTTCTGTAAGGACATTAAACCTATTCATGAGGGCCTCATACTTAGGACTTAATCATCTCTCAAAGTCCTTATATTCAGTAATGTCACATGGAGAATTGGTTTCAACATACAAATGGGGGTTATAAAAATTCAGCTGCTAACAACATGTAAATATTGTCACTAATTATGTCAATACTTACTCATCCTTTTGTTCTCATTTTTGTTGTTGCTGCTGAACAGTTTGATCCATTTCTATTTAATTTTTCTTGGTCTGCCTCTTATCATCTCTTTGTAAGTAGTAGCATGTATTAGCATTACATCAATCCCTATTCTCTGTAGTCTCGGGGTTTGTCTGCTCTAATCTGAGAACTGCAATGCATGCTGGGAATGCGGGACTCTATTCAAACCCCTGTGCTAAGAGATTTGAACAAACCCTAGCATGCCTTCCAACTGGTTCAGATGGAGTCATTAGGAGGATCCCACCCTCCTTTAAAATTTGTCTTGAGAAAGCTCAAGGCTGCCAAAAGAATTTGCTACTTGTTCCAGCTAAGAACTCCCTGTCCTAGAGCATTTATTTTTTTAAAAAGCTTCCTATGTTCTTTTGATAAATAGATGTATGTATCTCCTATAACCCAGGAGTATCTTTCTCAAGGATCTGGAAGCCATGCCTCTGAAATTTCTTGCAGAAAGGATAAGGACTCTGTCTCCCAAACTTTGTTGCAGAATAAAATTCTACCTTCAGTACTGCCAGGTAGCAGACCCAGCTGTCTGAATGGCTTTTATACTGACCAAGCCTTCATAATTTTTCACTTCCCTGACCAGACTAAGCCTCCACTTGTCTCTTCTCTAATCCCTCATTATCCCATAAAGCACCTAGACATCTCTGCACAAATCTGAGTCAGCTACACTTTCCCCTACTGCCAGTAGTTGTAGAATAAAATATGTTTCCATTACTTTAATGTCCAGCTTTATCTTTGACCAACTAGAGTTAAAATGATGATGTAACACAGTAAGTTAAACATACAAATGTTTCTTCAAAGTGGAGTAATAAGTCAATACTATCATGAACACCATCATCAAAATTATTCCTAACTTTAAATTGTATTTATAATGAGCAGTTTACTCAGATCAGTAAAGAAAATAAAATCAAGTTTTATTAAAGTTTATAACCTTCAAAATCCACTTTATTGAAAATTCATTCAATAAATTGTTATTGAGCATTTTTAAAAAAATTCGAGTAAATCTGTATAATTAGGTTCTTTCTGACTGTAAGCATTTAAGAATATTTGTTGACTTTAAATCATTTCTTATTTGCTAGAATCCAGTAAAGGTAAACATGACTTCACTAGAGAAGAGAAAAAGAATAAATAAAACATTCCTGAAAATCACAAATAGCAATGCATTGTATATTATTTAAAAGGCAAACGTTAGAATCATATTACTATTCTTAGAAATTGCATGATGTACATGAATTGTTTTATAAATATTAGGAAATAGCAACTAAAATAGGAATAAAGTGATGACAATTGTTTTTACAAATTTTAGTAAACACGAAATTCTTTAGGAATTTTTAGAACTTATTAAAAATTATCCCAAGGTTTCAAAGCAATAGAGATAACTAGAGTCCTCCTTTTTGCTATTTTGCATTTCATTCTAAATCTTAACCTTCTCCTAAGTTTGTTATTATCTTTTAAATATTTTCTATATTTGTATATGTTTCATTTTAAAATGAGCTTAAGCAAGTTAATTTATCAATTTAGAATCTTTGCAGTAAATAACAATCTAGATTTACTTTTTTTTAACCTCAAATGAGAATACTGTTCATCTTCGTCACTGAAAATAGATGATAGATAGATGACAGATAGATGATAGACAGATGGATATTGTGTATGAAAGGCAATCAATTATTATCGGAGAAAAATAACCTGAGTGTAGTGATTAAAATAAAACATTTCTGAAGATAGAAATTATAATTGCTTTACTGAACTTAAGCTGCACTTTATACTCTGAATAAATTAGGCCATTATTATTCTATGTTCAAATTCCTTAGGGTATCTTGCCTTTGGTTTGTATCTATTTAATTCATATCAGTTAGTGAACACCTTTGGTTAATGTCATGATATTTCCATTATAAAATTCAAACTCTCCTGAAAGAAGTGTGTCAAGTTGCTACCCTTCAGTGAAGGTGCATTCCATTAAAGTCTCTTTGTCTTTAGATTCTTTAGAATGTGTTTTAAGAGAAGTTATTAAGAAACACTATACAAAGGTGCAATTGATTCATTGAATCTATTTCTTGCTAACATGTGCTATTTTTGTACATTTATTGCTTCTAATAAAGTCTTTCATATTTTTTTCTTTTACTTCATTTCACTTGTCCTGTTCTAATCCATTTTCTTGCACTCTCATATCCAATATATTTACCTGTCACACTTTTATTGTTTTCCAATGTGAATCCTACAAAGAAGAGCTTTTTCAGTTGAGTAGAGCTCACAGCATTCATTATAGCCAATCAATTGTGCAAGTGGTGTAATGAATAATCAGAATATGGGAAAAATTATCAAAATAGAAAAAAGTAATAAATATAAATGAGACAGGACTAATCATTCCTTGAATATTGCCAGGATAATACTACTTTTGATTTCATACAAAATGAAAATTACAAAACATTTATTGATTTGTTTTATCCTGAATGCGAATGTCAGATCATACAGGATGTTCTTGGGGATACAGAACATAGAAAATACTAGGTGAAGATGGTCTGTATAAAGTTGAAGTCCTAAATTTAGGGTGAAGTCATAAGGATTTTGAACATTTCAGAAATCGCATTCAGAAGCTTTCAAACACTCCTGTGCTTGAAAGTTTATTTTTTCTTAGTTTACCAAACTCATGGGCAAGAATCCCACTGAGAACAAAAGTTTTATTATTCATTAGTTCATTTTGTTGACCTTGAGATGTCAGCATCATGTGTATAGCTAGCAATATTATAGGTAAATAAAAGAAAAAAGCAGACAGTGAAAGTAAGTAAAATGCATAAGTAGGAAGAAATGCTAAGAAAAATGTCCTTTTCTAGAAGCTTGAAGTAAAAGATTAGATTATAGTTTGCATCATCAAGGGCACATAGGAATGGCATGCAATGATCATGATTTATGGAAGTATTTTGGAAGGTGAAAAATCAATATATATTCTAAGAGTTCTGTTTTGCCCAGATTAATCTGAACTGCTCTCTCTCTTTTCATATCACACTGGCTTAATTGTGATAGTGATTTTAAGGTATATTCACATACACCCGCAGTCATATGTACACATATATATCAGAACACTTTATTCTAATTAAAATACACATTTATGCATGCATTTAGCTTCATGAATTAAATATAAAAATCACTTTCAGAATACTCACATTTAGAGTTTTGAAATTTGAATAGGTTAATTGAGTGTTTGGTTCTGGAAATTTTAAGAATTAAAATTAACAAATCACTAGTCTATGTTTAAAATGCTCTGGATTGTTAGGCAAAATATAACTCCAATTCTGACTTCTTATGTTTAAGTGAACCCTATATTTTTTTTTAGGACTTAGCAAAATTTATTAATGAGGCCGTAAGGTGTTCATGAATTACCTGTTAGCCCCAAATACATAGGCAAGAGTGCCAGGATTTGGGGATGTTACCTACACTCATTTTGATAGAGTCAAACCAAGAGAGAAAGACAGGTGGTAAACTAACTGATCCTAATGCACATCTATTACCAGCCATGTTCATCTGGGGATGTGGACAGAACATTAAATTCTTATTTTAACATCTTATTTTAAATCCTCAATGCCATTGCAAGAAATAAGGTTGTTTTCCACCTCAAAAATCTGTATAGGATATACATATATATATATAGGATATAAAACAAGTCAGTTATTGAGAGAGTAAAATACATTAAGAAATCTGTCTTACTTAACCAAGGAAAATGTTGAGAAGCCCCCCACAGTAAAATACAAATAGATGATAGAAAGACAGACAGATTGATTGATTTATAAAACAGCTTGTATGGTATTTTCAGTTTGGGCTTTAGACAATAGTGACCATGGTAATCCCCTGAATGTTATAGTCAACCTCCTCATTGAGTTGTTGACAGTATTGTTTTATCTAAACAACATATATATTTGTATTTTATATAATACATAAGTGTTCCCTAAATTAAATATATATGGCAAGAAAGTGAAGCAGAAGCAGGTTATGTGACTGTGTTTATTGTTATGGGATTGTGAGGCCTAAAAGGATTCTTTTGTTAAATTTAAGTTAGTTTAGAAATTAAGGTTTATTTTTTAAAACGTTCCTTCCAAGAGCTTTTTATTACTAAGTCAAGCATATCTTATACATTATTAAGGAGCTAAAATTGTTACATACTGCTCAGCTATCTTAGCATGAGTTTAAAATCAAGTCTAAGAAGTTTGTTGGCATGAGAAATTTATTATTTTTATCCTTAGAACCTATACATTTGGATGCTAAGTTGAACTTGTCATATTTCCAAAACCTATATGAATATAAAATGTCCTTAAGATAGCCAGTGCTTTAATATTTTCCTAGAAATACAAAAAAAATACCTATTTTGGTGATTTTATTATGAATACCTATTCATTTTATAATACAAATTGCATGTGAAAATAATTATTGAGCAAAAATTTATAATATAAATTCACTTCTTATAAATATAATATATAATATAATATACCATATATTATATATAATATAAAATCACTTCTTATAATTCAGAAACTGATATTTTATTACTTCCATTAAAATACAAAATGAAACAATCACCATGTTTAGTTAATCCTCTGGATACAAGTATAATCTTTAATGGACTGTATTGGTTATTATGAATATAATAGATGGATATTATAGATAGGTATATGTTGATATAGATATATAAATAGTAAATGCAGAAGTAACAAATTATTATTATTAAAGAAATAACTAATAAGTGTTAATTCAAATATGAATAAGAAAAAATATGAATAAGAGAATTTAAATAAATCTAAATGGCTGTTATGAAATACATCTGCATGTATCATACAAAGCAGTAAATGAGCAAAAAGTCTTGTTAGACTGTTTCTTTGTCTCCCAGACTGTGTGAATTAATTAAATAATAGAAAAAAGAATGATAGAGTGAATCATTTCATGACATTTGCAAGACAAAGTCTGAATGTTTCCCTTGGCATGGTGTAGCTTATATCTGATATGTTATATATCAGCATTTTATGCTCCTTAAAAATTTTAAAGAACTTAACTGCCTTTCCATTAGTAACTTGCACTTTCACTGGAAATGTTTTGAATTCTCTTCTCTTTGTGTTTCAACCTGCTTGCATCCACACCTAAACACTTTAATAAGTCATATCACTTGCAGTTGATCATTCAGAAGTCACTACCTTCTTAAAAAAAAAAAAAGTTGACTCAAATTTATATAGTAAGCTCTCTATGCATTTCCAAATATCAGTTATCTCTTTAACAAAGATAAATTCTTAAAATACCAGCAACTATGAAATTTAGTTGAGTGGATGACAACTTGGTTTCCTTCCATTCAAATGAGGAACCCCTACTTCCTCAGGTTGGGAGGGGGAGTTTTTGACCCTACAAGGTTTGTACAGGAACCATCATGGCAGCCTTTCTCCATGGTTGGGGAGGGGCTTGGTTGCTGCAATGCAAATACATTACAGTGAGTCTAGGAGTTGCCCTGGGGCAGAAGTGGAAGAGGAGAGCATTTGCTATGCATTTATGGCTTTTGTTCTGTCGGCCTCAAGGTCTTAGAAGCCAGAAGGTCAGGTTGTAGTGCCCCCTGTCCCCAAACCCAGGGTTTTAATTTATTTAATTAATTTATTTTTTAATTTAATTTAATTTAATTTATTTGTCATAGTTCTTGCCTCCAGCTCATGTCTCTATCATTCCCCTTCAAGAACTTGGGGCTCTGCTTCCCAGCATTCCTTCTCCTCTGATCTAGCTTCTCAGATCTAGAAAAGAGAAGGGTTTTTGATGGGAATGGCATTAAAAGTATAGATTGCTCTAGGTAGTATAGACATTTTAACAATGTTTATTCTTCCGATCCAAGAACATGGAATAGTCTTCCATCTTTTTATGTCTTCTTCAATTTCTTTCATGAGTGTTCTGTAGTTCCTTGAGTACAGATCCTTTACCTCTTTGGTTAGGTTTATTCCCAGGTATCTCATGGTTCTTGGTGCTATAGTAAATGGAATTGATTCTCTAATTTCCCTTTCTGCATTTTCATTGTTAGTGTATAAGAAAGCCACTGATTTCTGTACATTGACTTTGTATCCTGCCACGTTGTATGAGTTCTAGTAATTTGGGGGTGGAGTCTTTTGGGTTTTCCATATAAAGTATCATGTCATCTGCAAAGAGAGAGAGTTTGACTTCTTCCTTGCCAATTTGGATACCTTTTATTTCTCTTTGTTGTCTGATTGTTGTTGCTAGGACTTCTAAAACTATGTTGAACAAGAGTGGTGAGAGAAGGTTTTTTTTTAATTTTTTAAAATATTATTTATTTATTTCTTTGAGAGAGGGAACACAAGCAGGGGGAGTGGGAGAGGGAGAAGCAGGCTTCCCGCTGAGCAGAGAGCCTGATGCAGGGCTTGATTCCAGGACCCTGGGATCATGACCTGAGCTGAAGGCAGATGCTTAATGACTGAGCCACCCAGGCACCCTGAAAGAGAAGGTTTAAATAGAAGGTTGAGATTGAAATATTTGTATGTGCATTATTTAAAATTCATATTCTAAAAAAATTTAGAATGAATGAATGAATAAATAAATAAAACATATTCCACTGCAGAATCCACCATGGCCATATTATCCTTCATAATGGAACACACTGTAGGTATAGGTTCTAAAACTGCAAATCAGTAAATACCAGTTTTTCATCTTCATTCATGAATAATACCTCATCTAAGTAGAAAATTCACTGATGGCAGACTTTTTTTCCCCCCTATTTTATTCCACTGTCTTCTGATGTGTGTTGTTGTATGAGAGGTATCACAGCAAACTAACTTTTTGTTTGTTTGTTTGTTTGTTTGTTTGTTTTTGGTGTTAACTTGTGCTTTACCTATCTGGGAGCTTTTCCAGATTTTCCCTTCCATCTTAGAGTTCAACATTTTTACCAATATTTCTGCTCAACCCTGCTGAAATGAAACTAAATTAGCCTTTTTAATCTTCTGACTCAAAATCTCTTTAAGTTGAATACAATTTTTTGTACTATTTTTGTGAAGTCCCTTGTTTTCCATACTTGTGAATGTTCGTCACTTGCATTTTAAGTTTCTGCAGTGTTCTTCAATTTTCCTATCTATTCTTTCCTTTGTTATTCCCATTTCTTTGTATTTTGTAGTGTTCATTCCACTTTATCTTTCAGGACACTAATGTGGGTCATAATAGTAACATCTACTGGAACGATTACATATAGATACCTTACAATGTAAAGGTATATTCTATTCCACAAATATTTGTTCTAATGTAGAACTTGAAGTGCTCAACTCTTTCCCCATCTTCTCTTCCTCCTACTCTTCCTACTCTCTCCTTTTTTTTTTTTACACTTAAGTATGCTATTTATTTATTTTCCTTTTTTTTCCCCCAGTTAAGTGTATGTCACTTTTTTTTTTCTTTTTCAAGGTTTTATTTATATTCCAGTTAGTTAACATATAGTGTAATATTGGTCAGGAGAATTTAGCAATTCATCACTAACCTACAACACCCAGTGCTCATCACAAGTACTCTCTTTAATCCCTATCACCCATTTAACACAACCCCCACCTACCTCCTCTGTAGCAACCCTGTTTCTGCTCTATAGTTAAGAGTCTGTTTTATCTCTCTCTTTCCCCCCAATGTTCATTTGTTTTGCTTCTTAAATTCCACATAGAAGTGAAATTTTATGTCATTTGTCTTTCTCTGACTTATTTCGTTTAGCATAATACTCTCTAGCTCCACCCATGTCTTGCAAATGACAAGATTCATTCTTTCTTATAGTTGAGTAATACTCCATTACACACACACACACACACACACACCCCACCACCTCTTTATCCACTCATCATTAAATGGACATTTGAGCTCTTTTCATAATTTGGCTATTGTTCATAATACTGCTATAAACATTGGGGTGTGTCTGCCCCTTCAAATCTGTATTTTTGTAGCCTTTCGTCTTAATCTTTCTCCTTGTTTTCCTTCTCTTTCCTCCTTCTGTTACTTAATTTGTTACCTGTCTCTTCCGAAGCTTATTCTACTAACAATGACTTTTTTACCATTTTGATTAATTTCCTTTATGTGGCTCCTAGGTCATCCATCTCAGTTTTAAAGCTGTTTTCTTTGTGGATACTGAAACATAGTTTATGCTGGCTGGCAGATATAGATTTCGGTCTTCAGAAGTGGTAGTCTCTGTTCCATCAAGCCAGCAATGAGCCAGGATGTGTTCTTTAGTACCAGGAGGAATTCTCTCTGCTCTCCAGTTGTTCAACTGCCAGAATTAGAGCTCTATTCCATCTCTCTCTATGGGTCCCCAGAATGCCAAATGCCAAGGTCACACTCACCAGGTGTTTTCTGCCAGAAAACAACTATTACTAATGGAATTCAGGAGTGAGGGCAGGAACATGTATTCAAAATGAAGAAAGCAGCTTTCTGAAAGTATAATTTTAGAATTATTCTGTAACTTGTATACACATAGCACCTTAATTTTATTGATAACATTAACTGTAGGAATATTTATTAAACTCCTAATATGTGCTAGTTGTACAGAATACATTGGAATTAAGGCTTTGATAACTAGAAATAAAAGGTAAATGGAAATAGTGCTTAGTTATTGCTTCACAAAAAATATTAAAAAGAGATGTATTAAGAGTCAGTGATTCAATGATGTTGCTGTGGATGTTGTGGTGCTCTTTTTTTCCTGTGTGAAGAGGTAAAAAAAATACAATAATTATCAGCACAGTATTGTGACTGTAGTGATTCATATTAAGATGCCAGCACTTTTATTTTTCATTGTTTTTGTACTGTTACTGAAAATGTCAACATAGTGGAAAAGGAAAAACAAGTCTTGGTATAATTATGAAAATAGTTTTGACTTGGTGAACCCCTTTAAAATGTCTTCCCTAAAAGAGGGAACTCTAAGTATCTGTGAACCACATGTTAGGAATCAATGTCCTCAGTAATCTTAGGTAACATCAGATATTGGCACCAAGTTAGGGTGAGAGATGGTTTGTGGAAAGGAAGGAAAACCAAACCAAACAAAAAAGCAACCAAACCAAACCAAACAAAATAAAACCAAATAAAAAGGAAGTTGAAAGCTTCTGACACATTTCTCTGACTCTCAATTTTGTACTTATTAATTAATGCTGGATAATTTGTAATACATTGCAAATATGAATATTTATCACAAGCATGTTCTACTGATTTTTTGCACTTTAATAGATTCCTAAGATCTATAATTCCTAGACTTCAAATTTTATTTAAATATATTTGACTCCATTAGTCTCCTTAAGGAAAACTACTTTCACAAATTATTTATGCTATAAGAATAACAGCAAAGAAGAGTTAATTCATTGAGATTTTAACTTTTAACCACCCCCCCAAAAAAGCAAATGGTATGCACCATGTTTAGTCTAAATATATCTTTTCATGGGGTGCCTCGGTGGCTCAGTTAAGTCTCCCATTCTTGATTTCTGGTCAGGTCATGTTCTCAGGTCCCTGAGACCAAGCCCTGCATTTGGCTCCCTGCTCAGTAGGGAGTCTACTTCTACCTCTCTTTTTGCCTCTCCCCCTCTGCTTGTGTTCTCTCTCATATTCTCTCTCTCTCAAATAAAATCTTGAAGAAAAAAAATTGAGACCCAACCTCAAACTGACAGTAAGTATCTCATTTAAATATACACATAGATAGATTTAAAGGAATGGGATGGAGAAATATATTACACACAAATATTAACATCCAGCAAGTAATTTTAAGGGCAATTAAATAATAATATAGAGTCAATTCTACAGGAAGTTAAAACAATCCTAAGTGTGTATTTATCTAACATCAGAGTTTTGAAATACACTAGGATAAAATATACACATTTAAAAAATGAAAATAGAAAAATCTAAAAGTGTATTTGGAAACATCAATACTTCTCTCAAAAACCGATAGAATAAGTAGGTAGAATTTCAGACAATTTGGTCAAATTGACATTAATAAAATATCTCTCATAACAGCAGAACATATTCTTCTTAAATCTGCAAGAAACAATAACCATGGTAGACCATATTTTATATCATAAAATAACTTTTGACAAATTTAAAAGAAGAACAATTGTACAAAGTATGTTCTTGGATCCTAAATGAGTTATCCTGGACATTAAAAACAAAGATATTTGAAAAACTAACTCAAAAGTTATATGTACCCCTATGCTCATTGCAGTATTATTTATAATAGCCAAGATATGGAAATGACCTAAGTGTCCATATGGATGAATGGATAAAGAAGCTGTATGTTATTTAGCCATAAAAAAATAAAATCTTGCCATTTATAAAGACCTGGATGGACCTTAAGAGCATTATTCTAAGAGACATGGAATAAGATAGGAAAAGATAAATATTGTATGATCTCACCTATGTGCAGAATCTGATAAACAAAACAAAACAAACAAAGAAACAAAAAGCAGGTAGATATAGAAAACAGATTGGTGGTTACCAGACACAAGGGATAGGAGACATGAGTATAATTAAAAAGATATCTGGGAAATTTCCAGATAATTAAAAAAAGGTTCACATCAACATAACCCATATGTTAAGGACAAAGTCTAAAAGAAATTAAAAATATTTTCAAATGAATAAAGGTGAAAACAAAATATGTCAAAATGTGTCGATATAGCCACAGCATTGTTTAGAGGGAAATGTATGTCATTAAAAACTTGCATTGGAAAAGCAAGATCTAAAATCAAGTAATAGAAAAGTCCACCATAATAAACTAGGGAAAGGAGAACAAGTTAAATACAAAGCAAGTTGAATAAGGAAATAATAATTTAAAAAAACAGAGTGGAAATCAATAAAATTGGGAAAACCACAACAAAACAGAAGACGGGTCTTTGAAGATATCAGTATTATTGATAAGCCTCTAGTAATGCTGACCAAAAAAAGAAAAAGAAAAACACAGAATAAAAAAATTATCAATATAAAAAGTGGAAGAAATGACATTATTGATCATATGGTATTTATACAAAAAAATCTTATGTCAATAAACTTGACAACTTACATAAAATAGGCAATTTCTTGAAAACCTCAAACTACCAAAACCCAATCAAGATGAAATACATAATTTAATAATTCTACACTTACTAAACAAATTGATTTTTTTTTATAAAAACCTTCTAAAAAAGAAAACTCCAGGGCCAGAAAGTTTCACTTTTAAATTTAAATAAAATTTAAGGAAAAAATTAATACCAATACTTCATAATATGTTCCAGAAAATAAACAAAGAGGGAATACTTCCTACATATTTCTATGAGGCCAGAATAATACTAGTACCAAGCAGACAGAGATAAACTATATACTAATATCTTTCATTAATACACACACACAGTGTTTGAGCCTGCAAATGCAGTCTCAACAGTGTAAAATGAAGACTATAGAAAGTGAATCTAACTGCATGATTAAAAAAATGATAGGTGAGATAGATGGATAGATAAATTGGTAGGTTGGTAGATTAGATGATAGATCATACATACATACATACATACATGCATTCATATATAGACAGAATTTAAGCTCACTGAGAGAGGTGGGGTAAAAGACTTGACCCACGTATTTTGGAAAATTATTTTTTTGTTTGTTTTTGGTGTGTGTGTGTGTGTGTGTGTGTGTGTGTGTGTGTGTGTGTTTGGAAACTCTAATGTTAAATACAAAAGAAATGTATGTAAACACTATATTCTAGTTAGTGAATTTCTTTAGCACGGGGATACAGATTAATACAGTAGCCCCCTTATCCAGGGTTTTGCTTCCCACAGTTTTAGTTACCCATGGTTAAGTGTCATCTGGAAGCAGATAATCCTCTTTCTGAATATCATCAGAAAGTCAACCGTAGCCTAACACAACATCACAATGTGTATGCCATTCCCCTCATTTCTTCTCAACATACAGGCATTTTATCATCTCATATCATCACAAGATGAAAGTTGAACAGAATACAATAAGGTATTTTGAGACAGAGAGAGAGACCACATTTACATAATTTTTATTATGGTATATTGTTAAAGTTGTTCTATTATTAGAGATTATTTTTAATCTTTTACTTGGCCTAATTTATAAATTTTATCATAGTCATGTATGTATTGGAAAAAAAAACATTGTATATATAGGGTTTGGTTCTATCTGAAGTTTAGACATCCACTGGGGGTCTTGGAACATATACCCACAGATAATGGGGGACTCATATAATCTGAAACTGCTTTTAATTTATGTAGTCTCTAAATTTGGTTTCAGAATCAAATGAAATGACCTTCCACCTTATTCATGGCTTTAATAAAATATAAATCAATAATCACATTTGGCATATTAATTTTAAGATATTTCTTGAAAATTGATTTTTGGTTAATGGAGAGAAGGAAAGGACAACCTGATTTAGATGTAATATAGTTAGGCTTCCTCAATTACTATTCAAAGAAATAAAGAAATTCCAGGCCTTGATATGGAGTGTTGTCAAACCGTCTGCTTGACAGCAATTTTAGAAGCTGCTGATGAGTCACAGGGTAATGAGCTTTTCCTAAACCTCATCTTATACTAACGTCATTGAATTAGCTATAGAAAGATAAATGTTTATGTGTGTATTTGACTTAAAATTGACCCTCAATCCTGAGAAATATATCCTATTATTAAAACAAAATTGACAAACAGGAAAATAATATGTTAGATAATATTATTTTTTATTGCTTAAAATTAAAGCACAAGATGACACAAGATGAATAGCAAACAATGTGAGTATGGAGTATGACACAAGATGAATAGCAAATAGTGTGAGTAATAGAATCAAATTACACACATATAAAATGAAAGAGATGAGGGATTTTTTTTCCT
This sequence comes from Mellivora capensis, assembly GCA_004024625.1. Lineage (NCBI taxonomy): Eukaryota > Metazoa > Chordata > Mammalia > Carnivora > Mustelidae > Mellivora > Mellivora capensis. The sequence goes on from PISX010021455.1 coordinate 27,996, forward strand.
TTATAATGATATCACTAATCATATTTACTACAAACCTACAGCAATATTCTTAAAACACACTACTAATTTAAGAATATGTGCTACACAGACTTTATGGTGCCATCAAAATCTTTGTGTTATAAGCCTGTTTCTTCATCCACAACCCGAATTGTTTTGACAAGGTTAAGGGAAAGATCAATAATTTCTAGGAAGAGATAACTGATATTTAATTGAGAATATTTTTCCATATTAAACACCAGAATTGTGGTTCACCATAATATATATATATATATATATATATATATATATATGCAGTTTAACTGGAAAAAAATTAAACAACCAAGAAATTGTGGAAAAATATGCTTTCCCCCAAATCATAAAAGAAACAGCTCCAAGTAATATCTAAAAGAAAACCAGATATAAAATGAATTATCTAATAAAAGCCAAATCTAAAAAAGGTTAAATAAAATCATAATAAATGATTACTTTATTTGGAGCTGTGGATAATCTCACTAGCCTGTCTTTTATCTGTATATCTAAACACAGCCTTTATTAACATATATGACCATTTCTAGAACCTGATTTCATCTCAGCTTCTCATTTAGTGATCACAATGTATTATGTATGTATGTGTTCTTGGTTACAAGTAATAGTTTGGCAAAAGGAAATTGCTAATACTTCAATGATGAATAAATGTCACTTTCACTAAGAAATACACAACTAATGAAGAAAATTCATTATTGTTTCTCATATTCAGAAATTAAGCAGAAGATTGGAAAGCTTGCCATAAATATACATAAATACACGGTATTATAGACACATTTTTATTATTATCTAACATAAAATTTTATTTTACTATCTTTCATATTGTTAAATGTGTAATAAAGAGAAAGTCAATATTCCTTTTACCACTTGGTCTACTTTTATGTTAGTTTTAATTTTATTGAGATATCCACCGGCAGGATTTTTAACACTCTAATAATTCACTTCTGTATATAAGAAAAGGTTATGGAGAGAGAGAAAGCTAAGAAATATTTGCATTTTGGGTTGTTTCAAAGTCATCACTCCAAATCTAAAACACAGAAAAAATAGCTACCCAGACATTGCACTTCTTGGTTGTTCAAATAAATCAGGTTTTTCAAATAAGTCAGGTTGAGGCAGAGGGAGGTTGAGATGGAATAATACACTGAGATAGGGCTTTCACATGTATGCAGAGATACACTTCCTTTTACTGTTTCTGACTTAGAATTATCTATTTATTTTAAAAATAATATTGTCAGACACATGGAAAAGTTCACATGCTTTAAATTTGGAGTGGGAGAGACTGCCTTGATTTCCAATCCTTCATACTCATGCATGAAGATAAATAAGAAAAAGGGTAAAAAGTACAGTACAGACTTATGTCAGATACCTGTGCACTAGTTCTTTTTGAAACAAATACATCCAAGCAATTGGAACTTCTAATGAATTTGAAATGACAAATCATTTCATATATGGAGATATAGTTACTTCAGTTTTCCATCATCAATGAATATATGTATATATACACACATAATACACACATATGCATATATACATATATATGATAAACATATAATATATATGAAATATATAGAGATAGGTAGATATACCAACACTCATAGAGTTAATTTTTATTTGATGGTTTTATTATGAGTGTGTAGACTTAATAATGAAATTCCATTTGCCTGTGAGTTGCACAAAGCAGAAAAAGAGTGAGGGATCAAAGCTTTTCTTCCTGTTGCCCCATTCTTAGTGAATTTCCCGAAGCTTTGCTGGCTGCTATAGCAAGCTACCAAAAAATATATCATGACTGAAATATATCATGATTGCACAAGTACATGTGTGATTTATTACAAATCCAATAGCGGTTTTCTTGGGTGGTTCTAACTCAAGAGGTGAGGGAGAGACACAGGATCCTCCATCCTCATGGTTCTATCACTCTTGTCTTTGGACATAGAGGGACATGTGTCTCTGTCCTGCTCACATTTCTTCAGCTGGAACTATGCCTAAATTCTAGTTAGAGAGGAAGAGAATAGGGAGGAAGATGAAAGGCATGTGTTAGATGAGTGACTCCCTTTATAAAATCCATGGCAGTTTCACCTAGTAACTGTCCCCTATATCCTTTGGCCAAGTATGTGGGTTTTCTTGTTTGTTTGTTTGTTTCTGACATAATTGTAAATAATTGTAAAGGAGGTTGAGAAATATATTTTTGTTTATTTTTTGTTATGCATACTGTCAACATAAATAAAGTTGGAGTTTATGTTCCATGGACAAATGAGATAGATGCATGCTACACATTATAAAGTTAGACATGTTCCTCTCTGTTACTACTGATGTCAACAGTGCTTTATTGCACCTCAGACCAATGGTGCTACTCTATATTCATGAGCAGTCAACAATTCTGATTTCCTAACCTATTTATTATTTATACAACCTATATATATATATATATATATAATATACATATAAGCTAATTATTATTAGCTCAACCTTCTATCCACTTATAATGACAGAGAAAAGACTATTAATCTTTAAATAGGAAAATAAAGATACTTATGTCCCAGGAAAGCTATTTTAAATATCATAGCACTTTCCATTGATATATATAACACTAAAGTATTGGCTAGTTTTATTTTTTTTAAAGATTTTATTTATTTATTTGTCAGAGAGAGGGAGAGAGAGCGAGCGAGCACAGGCAGACACAGTAGCAGGCAGAGGCAGAGGGAGAAGCAGGCTCCCTGCCAAGCAAGGAGCCTGATATGGGACTCGATCCCAGGATGCTGGGATCATGACCTGAGCCAAAGGCAGCTGCTTAACCAACTGAGCCACCCAGGCGTCCCAAGTATTGGTTAGTTTTAACTCTTCATCCACCTTCATAATGTACACTGAGTAGTAATAATTACTTCAAAATAGTAATATCTTAGCAAAAGGATTTTATAAAAGTCATAGACCCCCACTGTTGCCAAATTAGCCCTTATAGGAGGTATAAACCCAGGGAGCAACAACTTGTCCTTATGAACACTCTAAGTCCTATTGTACTCCTCATTTTCCCTTCCTGAATATCACTATCTCTGGCCGCATCTATCTGGAGGTACCTGCTTATCTCACATTGACCATAATTAGAGTGTCAACAGGTTCTGGTGTGCCAGACAGTTATAGTTTTCTCTTGTCCCAGCATTCTACCCAGACAGTGAACAACTCTACTCTCACTTTTAAAAATATCTCTTTGGGTAACAGTTTTAGTGGTCACCTAGCTAAAAAGTTCACGGACAGAGTTAAGTGATCACGCAGGTTTCTTATGGAGGAGGGTACACGGTTCTTGGATTGTTTGCCCCTGGATTCCCACTACAGTATCAGGTAATAAAAATATCTAGAAGATTTAATCACAAAATAACCCTCAAACTCTTAATACTAATAACAAAAGTAACATTAATTACAAACAAAGACCAAGCATATTTATAATAATTCAACTGGGTTTCAGTGTTTCACAATTTGAGGGGCTGTGAATATCAGTGTTAAACCAACCTTCAATAGGGCTTCTCAAGCTTTAATGTAAATATAAATCACTCTGGAGGTCTTTCCAAAATCCAGATTCTGACTCATGTCCTGGGTGGGAAATAAGGTTCTCTGTCTCTAGCAAATGTCCACTTGATGTAGATGAGTCGATCACACATTAGCCTGGTCTATTTCAAGATAATTAATTTGAACTTGGAAACTGCAATTGGTTCCATTTATCAAAAGTAAATAGCAATACTAGTACTCTTAGAATTCAGATGCTTTGTTTCAGTACATAAAAGATTAGAGATAAATTAAACTGAGCAAGTTTTTTTTAATTTAAATTCAAATTAGTTAACATATAGTTTATTATTAGTTTCAGGGTAGAGTTTAGTGATTCGTCAGTTGCATATAACATGCAGTGCTCATTATATCAAATGCCCTCCTTAATGCCTATCACCTAATTTCCCCTCCAGCAAAACTGTTTACTTCCCATAGGTTAAGAGTCTCTAATGGTATGCCTCTCTGTTTTTATCCTATTTTATATTTCTTTCCATTCCCCTATGTTCATCTGTTTTGTTTCTTAATTTTCCACATATGACTGAAATCATATGGTATTTGTCTTTCTCTGACTGACTGATTTTACTTAGCATAATACACTAGTTCCATCTACATCATTGCAAATGACAAGTTTCCATTCATTTTGATGGCTGACTAATATATATCTCACACCTTCTATATCCATTCATCCATCACTGGACATGTGGGTTTTTTCCATCTTTTTGCAATTCTGGACATTATTGCTATAAACATTAGGGTGCATGTGCCTCTTTGAGTTGCCATTTTTTGTATCCTTTGGATAAATGCCTAATAGTGTAACTCCTGGGTCAGAGGGTAGCTCTATTTTTAAATTTTTGAGGAACCTCCACACTGTATTCTAGACTGCCTGCACCTGTTTGCATTCCTATAAACAATGAAAGAAGGTTCCTCTTTCTCCACATCCTTGCCAACATCTCTTGTTTCCTGAATTGCTAATTTTAGCTATTATGATGGGTGTGACATGTTATCTCACTGTGTTTTTAATTTGTATTTCTCTGATGATGAGTGATATTGACCATTTCTTTTTCATATATCTATCAGCCACTTGTATGTCTTCTTTGAAGATATGCCTGTTGACTGGATTTTTGTTGTTGTTTTTGTTGTTGTGTGGTTGTAGAGTTTGATAAGTTCTTTATAGATTTTGAATGTCAGCCATTTATCTGATATGTCATTTGCAACTATCTTCTCCTCCCACTCTGTAGGTTGCCTTTTAGTTTTGTTGTTTCCTTTGCTGCAAAAGTTTTTTTATCTTGAGGAAGTCCCAATAGTTCATGTTTGCTTTTGTCTCCCTTGGCTCTGGAGATGCATCCAGCAAAAAGGTGCTGCACCCTAGGTCAAAGAGGGTACTCCCTGTGTTCTCCTCTAGGATTTTGATGTATTTCTGTCTCACATTTAGGTCTTTTATCTATTTTGAATTTATTTTTGTGTATGGTGTGGAAAAGTGGTCTAGTTTCATTCTTCTGTATGTTGCTGTCCAGTTTTCCTAGCACCATTTGTTGAAGAGACTGTCTTCTTTCTATTTGATATTTTTTCTTGCTTTTTCCAAGATTAGTTGAACAAAGGGTTGAGGGCACATTTCTGAGTTTTCTGGTTTTTTTCCATTGATCAATGTGTCTGCTTTTGTGCCAGGACCCCACTGTCTTGTTGATTACAGCTTTTTATTACAGTTTAAAGTCCAGAATTGTGCCTCCAGATTTGGTTTTCCTTTTCAAAATTACTTGGCTATTCAGGGTTTTTCTGGTTCCGTACAAATTTTAGAATTGTTTGTTCCAGATCTTTGAAAAATGCTGCTGTTATTTTTTTCTTTTTTAATTTCTTTTCAGCGTAACAGAATTCATAGTTTTTGCACCACACCCAGTGCTCCATGCAATGCATGCCCTCCATAATACCCACCACCTGGCTCCCCCATCCTCCCACCCCCCGCCCCTTCAAAACCCTCAGGTTGTTGTTCAGAGTCCATAGTCTCTCATGGTTCATCTCCCCCTTCAATTTCCCTCAACTCCCTTCTCTCCATCTCCCATGTCCTCCATATACACTATGGAGTATTATACCTCCAT
>PISX010021456.1:0-11633 GCA_004024625.1 Mellivora capensis
AAAGAAACAAGATGGGATTGGGAGGGAGACAAACCATAAGTGACTCTTAATCTCACAAAACAAACTGAGGGTTGCGGGGGGGAGGGGGTCGGGAAAGGGGGGTGGGGTAATGGACACTGGGGAGGGTATGTGCTATGGTTAGTGCTGTGAAGTGTGTAAACCTGGCGATTCACAGACATGTACCCCTGGGGATAAAAATTTGTTTATAAAAAAATAAAAAATTAAAAAAAAAAAAAAAGATACTTCTGTTTTAGTTACAAGGACCAGGATGGAAAGGGAAACTATTCAGATTTAGTTAATTTGGTAAATAACCTTACTTGCATCCTTGGAGGAAACACCCATAAGACCACTAAAATTCTTACTTTTCAACTCATGCAAATAAGGGCCCTAAACAAAACAAATACCCTCCTACTTTCTATTATTGCAAAGAGCCAGGACGTTAAAAAAAAAAAAAAAAAAAAAAAAGACCATCACCAACTGAAATGCTCCAGGAGCCTTCAGCCCCCTAGCAGGCCTTTCCAATGTCTTCCCAATTCCCAGTGACAGGGCTCTGAGGAACAATAGCTTTCCCAATCCTCCCTCTTAATCAGCTCAGAGAAATCATTCTCCAGATTGGGAATGAATCTGTCTCTACTGATGTGAGAGCTACACTCCAGGTGTTCAACCCCACTGCTATAATAGCAGCCTCTGCCTCAGAGCTAAAACAGCTCAAACAGTAGGGATGGCTAATACACCTCAATAGGTTCCTATCTCTGAACCGATTCCCATTTGTCTAGGCACTCTGAGAGACACCACCTTCTCCTTAGTTCCTATCCCCCCATTGGGCCAATATTTCTTTTCTTTTTTAAGATTTTATTTAACTCTTTGTCAGAGAGAGCGAGAGAGCTAGCACAGGCAGACAGAGTGGCAGGCAGAGGCAGAGGGAGAAGCAGGCTCCCTGCCGAGCAAGGAGCCCGATGTGGGACTCGATCCCAGGACACTGGAACCATGACCTGAGCCGAAGGCAGCCGCCTAACCAACTGAGCCACCCAGGCGTCCCAGGGCCAATATTTCTTAGAAAAATACCATACCAGAATTCCTTTCTTCCAAAACAGGGAAATAATTCTGGAATTTGAAGGTAGTAATAAAAATTCCCAACTAGGTAAATTAAATGGCCCTCTGACATCTATTATTTGCTCCATCTCTGACAGCACTATAGCTGAGCCTGTGGACACTGATCATTTGTCCCTACTGGATCAGCTATCATCCTCTTTATGAGTAAGATCTTCAACTGTTATTGGCAGAATCCACAGTGCATCTCCCATCAAGATTCAAAGAGATCCCTCAAAATCTGTCCCCAGAATTAACGAATAGTCTGTAAATAAGCCCATAATAAAAGATAACCAGGCTCTCGGGTGCATTAATCCCTACACTAGTCCCTGTAATACCCTTATTTTACCTGTAAGAAAACCCAATGGCCAAGGATGGAGGTTAGCCCAAGCAATAAATAACATTGTTATACCCTGGCACCTTGTTTCTAAGGGCTCCCTGCCCCCCATATGCTACTGACATTCATTTCCACTGAAAGCAGATTGTTCACTGTAACCGACATCTGCAGTATATATTTAGTATTCCAGCTGATAAGGACAGTTAATCTTTTTGCTTTCACTTGGGAAGAATGGGATATATACCAGGCCAGAAATGCCTCAGGCCTACACAGAGTCCTTCTTACTCTCACAAACCTTAAAAACTGATTTAGATCATATAGTTTTCTGTAGGATCTATGTTGTTATAATATGTAGATGATTTGCCTCTTTGCTCCCTTTCTCAAAACTCTTCACAGGACGAAAACATCTAACTGTTGCAACTTTTGGCCTTAAAGGGATATAAACTCTCCAAAATAAACTGCAGTTTGCTCAAACTTAGGTTTGATACTTAGGGCACCTGATCTTAGAACAAGGACTTTTGGATCCAGGCAGACTTCAAGACATCCTGAACTTCCCCAAACCTAAAACTAAGCATCCACTATGAGGCTTTCTTGGACTTGCCGGCTACTGTGGGAAATGGCATCCCAAAATTCTCTCTTAAGACTCAAACTCTATATGCTTTACTAAAAGATGACAAACTTGACCTTATTATTTGGGAAGGTCAGGAAAACGTAACCTTTGGAACTTTAAAAAAGCCTAGTAATGTACCCTGCCCTTGGACATCCTAATCATCAACTTTCCTTTCTCCTCTTTGTAAAAGAGAAGGGAATGCCCTTGGGAGTACTCACCCCAAAATATGGGACCATCAACAACCTATAGGATATTACAGCTAACAACTAGACCCTGTGGCATGGGGATTCCCCCTTGTCTCAGAGCCACTCCTGCCACCATCCCTTTAATTAAGGTCACTGAAGACATAATAATGGAGGGGCACCTAGGTGGCTCAGGCGGTCAAGTGTCTATCTTTGGCTCAGTTCATGATCCCAGGGTCCTGGGATTGAGCCCTGTGTCAGGATCCCTGCTTCTCCCTCTCCGACTCCCCCTGCTTGTGTTCCCTCTCTCTGTCTGTCTCTGCTGCTTGTGTTGTTTCTCTCTGTCAAATAAATAAATAAAATCTTTTAAAAAATTGCTTTTCACAGTGCACTCCCTGGAGACGGCAACCTTAAGCATCATACTTTGTAACCTAAAGATTTCATCTATTGAAAAAGACACCTCCAGAAAGACTCTCTTTAACCTTGTGCCACCAAACTCCAAGAACAGGATCCTGGATTCACATGACACATCTAGGGAAAGCACTAAACCCTGACTGGATCTGCACACCATCCAGTGACCTGAAGGTATGAATTTCCTGGAATTGAAGCAGATGTGTGATGAGACAGCTTTCTCAACATGCCCAGACCGGGCTTGCATACTCTTGCATCCTGTGCCAGGCACCCCAGGCATGGAGGACCCGCACTGGGAAGATGAATCCCTGTAACATCTGCCTTTGAAAAGCAGAGGGGCTTAATTTCTTGAATTCTTACCATCACTGGGGTTTAATACTTTAAACTTTAAAAAGCAGCAGTCTTAGGTCCAAGAGAGTTGAGGACGAGAGGAAATGGAGTCCCCATTCTTAAAGAGACAGTACAACAAACAGTCCCACTGAGATACAAAACAGCACCAGTCTGAAAGAATCCTGGGGTGTACAGGAGGGAGATTTGTTTCTTAATCTTGGGACCTATGCTGGAGGGGCAAGGATGAAAGAAAAGGATAAAAATCACAGCAAGAGACCCAAACGAAACAGATGTTAAGTAATTTTCTTGATAGAGAATTTATTTTATTTACTTACTTTAAAGATTTTATTTATTTACTTGACATAGAAAGAGAGAGATGGTGAAAGAAGAAATACAAGCAGGCGGAGTGAGAGAGGGAGAGGCAGGCTTCCTGCTGAGCAGAGAGCCTGATGTGGGTCTTGATCCCAGGACCCTGGGATCATGACCTGAGCTGAAGGCAGACTCTTAAACAACGGAGCCACTCAGGTGCCCTGATAGAGAATTTAAAATAATGGTCATAAAGATAATCAGTGGACTTGAGAAAAAAATGGAGGACCTCAATGAGACCCTCAAAAAACAGAAAGTGGGGGTGCCGAGTGGCTCAGTGGGTTAAAGCCTCTGCCTTCAGCTCAGGTCATGATACCGGGGTCCTGGGATCAAGCCCTGCATCGGGCTCTCTGCTCAGTGGGGAGCCTGCTTCCCTTCCTCTCTCTCCACCTGCCTCTCTGCCTACTTGTGATCTCTGTCTGTGGAAGAAATAAATAAAATCTTAAAAAAAAGAACCAATCAGAGATGAACAACTCAATAACTGAAATTAAAAATACCCTAGAGAGAATAAAGAGTAGACTACAGGAAACAGAAAAACAGATCAGTGACTGGGAGGACAGAATAATGGAAAGCAATCATGCTGAATGTGAGAGGGGGGAAAAAATGAAAATAGACTTAGGGAACTCAGGAACACCATCAAGCATAATAATATTCATATTACAGGAATCTCAGAAGGGGAAGACAGAGTAAAGGGGTCAGAAAATTTATCTGAAGAAATAATAGCTGAAAACTTCCTGAACATGGGAAAGTAAACAGAAATTCAGATCCAGGAGGCAGAGAGAGCACCCAATAAAATCAACTTAAGGAGGTCCACACCAAGACATATAGTAATTAAAATGGTAAAAGATAGTAATCAAGAAAGAATTTTAAAAGAAGCTAAGAAAACAATTACATACAAGGGAAACCCCATAAGGCTGTCAGCTGATTTCAGCAGAAAATCTGCAGGTCAGAGAGAGTGCATGATATATTTTAAGTGCTGAAAGAAAAAAAACCTGCAACTAACAATATTGTATCATCCAGCAAAGTTATTCAGAATAGAAGAAGAGAAAAAATTTTCCCAAACAGAAGTTAAAGGAATTCATCACTAAAACAGCCTTATAAGAAATGTTAAAGGGGACTCTGAGTAGAAAGACCATAAGCAGGAATAAAAGTAAGGAGCCCAAAAGCAGTAAAATTAAGTATATCTACAAAAATTAGTTAAGAAATTCACAGAACAGAAGGATGTAGAGTATGACACAATATACATAAAACATGAGGAGCAGAGGAGTAAAAATGTAGTGTTTTAGGATGGGTTCCAAACTTAAGTGACCATTAACCTAATACAGATTGCTATATGCACAAGAGGTTATATATAAACCTAAGAGTAAATCACACATCAAAAACCAATAATCAATATATAAAAAATAACAAGAAAGGAATCCAAATATATCCCAAAATAAAGCTAGCAAACTGTAAGAGAGCAAGAGAAAAAAGGAACAGAGGAAAAAAAAAATCATAAAACAGTATTAAATGGCTAGCTATCAATAACTACTTCAAATGTAAATGGAGTAAACACTCCAATCAAAAGACAAAGGTTGATGGAATGGATAAAAAAGCAAGACCTATCTATATGTTGCCTACATGAAACTCATTTCAGACCTAAAGGCACATGCAGATTGAAAGTGGAGGGATGGAAAAGTATGTATCATGCGAATGGAAACAAAAGGAAAATGGGCAGCAATACTTATACTGGACAAAATAGATTTTAAAACATTTAAGTCTATAACAGGAGACAAGGAACGATACTATATAATCACAAAGGGAACAATCCAACAAGAAGACATAACAATTGTGATTATTTATGCACTCAAAAAGGGAGCACCTGGGGTGCCTGGGTGGCTCAGTGGGTTAAAAGCCTCTGCCTTCCGCTCGGGTCATGGTCCCAGGGTCCTAGGATCGAGCCCCGCATCGGGCTCTCTGCTTGGCAGGGAGCCTGCTTCCCCCTCTCTCCCTGCCTGCCTCTCTGCCTACTTGTGATCTCTGTCTGTCAAATAAATAAATAAATAAATAAAATCTTAAAAAAAAAAAAAAGGGGGGAGCACCTAAACATAAAAAGCAGCTAATAACATAAAAGAAGGAACTGATACAATACTAGCAGAGAACTTTAATACCCCACTTACATAAATGGAGAGATCATCCAAACAGAAAATCAACAAGGAAAGAGTGGCTTTGAATGACACATTGGACCAAACGGATCTAACAGATATATTCAGAACATTCCATACTAAAATGGTAGAATACACATTATTTTTTCAAGTGCACACAGAACATTCTCTAGAGCAGATCACATTAGTCCACAAAAGAAGTCTTAACAAATTTTTAAGAATCAGAGTCATACTATGCATCTTTTCGGACCACAAATGCTATGAAACCAGAGGTCAACTACAAGTAAAATCTGGAAAAAACCCCACAAATACATGGAGGTTAAAATAACATGCTACTAAAAACTGAAATGGGTCAACCAAGAAATCAAAGAGGAAATAAAAAAAAATACATGAAGACAAATGAAAATGAAAACAGCAGGCCCAAAATCTTTGGGATGCAGCAAAAGCAGTTCTACGAAGGAAATTTATAGCAATATAGACCTATATTAAGAAGCAAGAAGAAAAATCTCAAATAAACAATCTAACCTTACACCTAAAGAAGCCAGAAAACGAACAAAACCCCAAACCAGCAGGAGAAAGGAAATAATAAAGATTAGAGCAGACATAAATGAAATAGAAACTAAAACAACAGAGCAATGAAACCAGAAGCTGATTCTTTGAAAAGATCAGCAAATATACCTTTAGCCAGACTCATTAAAAAAAAAAGATAGAACCCAAACAAAATCATAAATAACACCTGACAACAAAGAAGTGAGTAGGACTGTCAGAGAATATTATGAAAAATTACATGTCAACAAATTGAACAACCTAGAAGAAATAGATAAATTCCTAGAAACATATAACCTCCCAAAACGGTATCAGGAAGAAATAGAAAATTTGAACAGACTGATTACCAGCAAAGAAACTGAAGCAATAATCAAAAATTTCCAAAAACAAAAGTCCAGGACCAGATCGCTTCACAGGGGAATTCTACCTTTTATTTTTTTTATTTACTTATTTTTAAAAAGATTTACTTATTTATTTGAGAGAGACACCACATACATGCACACAGGTGGGAGGAGCAGAGGGAGAAAGAGAGAATCTCAAGTAGACGCTCTGCTGAGTGAGGAGCCTGACGTGGGGTTTGATTTCATGACCTGAGCTGGAATCGAGTCAGATGCTTAACTGACTGGGCCACTAGGGTGCCCCAAGAATTCTATCTTTTAAAGAAGAGTTGATACTTATTCTTTTATAGAATAATACTTATTCTTTTACAGAATAAGAATATAGAAAAAGGGGCGCCTAGGTGGCTCAGTGGGTTAAGCCTCTGCCTTCGGCTCAGGTCATGATTTCAGGTCCTGGGATCAAGTCCCACGTCGGGCTCTCTGCTCAGCAGGGAGCCTGCTTCTCCCTCTCTCTCTGCCTACTTGTGATCTCTGTCAAATAAATAAATAAAAATAATAAAAAAAAGAATATAGAAAAATAATTCTTTCATAGAATACTTATTTTATTATTATAAAATAATCCTTTTATAGAATAATACTTATTCTTTTATAGAAGAGGAAGGAAAGCTTCCAAATTCATTCTATGATGCCAGAATTATCCTCATAGCAAAACCAGGTAAAGATTACAAAAAAAGAGAACTCCAGGCCAATATTCTGCTGAATATACATGCAAAAATCCTCAATGAAATATTAGCAAGAAGAATCCAACAATACATTAAAAAAATAATTCACCATAATCAAGTGGGATTTATTACTGGGATGAGAGGGTCGCTTAATATTCACAAATCAATCAACATGATACATCACATCAACAAGAGAGAAGATAAAAACCATATGATCATTTCAATAGCTGCAGAAAAATCATTTGACAAATACAACATCTACTTATGATAAAAACCCTCAACAAAGTGGATTTAGAGGATATACCTCAACATAATAAAGACCATCTATGAAAAACCCACAGCAAACATCATACTTAATGGGGGAAAACTGAGAGCTTTTCCCCTAAGGTCATAAACAAGATGAGGATGTCCACTGTCACCACTTTTATTCAACACAGTACGGTAAGTCCTAGCCATAGGAGAAAACAAAAAGAAATAAATGGCATCCACATTGGTAAGGAAGAAATAAAACTTTCACTAGATGCAGAGGACATACTATATGTAGAAAACCCTAAAGGCTCTACCAAAAAACTACTAGAATAAATGAATTTAGTAAGGTCACAGGATACAATATCAATCTACAGAAATCTGCTGCATTTCTACATGCTAATAATGAAGCAGGAGAAAAAGAAATTAAGAAAACAATCCCATTTACAACTGCACCAAAAATAATAAGGTACTTGGGAATAAACTTAACCCGGGAGGTGAAAGATATGTACTATGAAAACTATAAAACACCAGTGAAAGAAGTTGAAGACAACACATACAGAAAGATATTCCACGCTCATGGGATTCGGAGAACAAATACTGCTCAACTGGCCATACCACCCAAAGCAATCTACAGATTTTTTTTTTTAAAGATTTTATTTATTTATTTGAGAGAGAGTCAGTGAGAGAGAGCATGAGCGAGGAGAAGGTCAGAGGGAGAAGCAGACTCCCCGTGGAGCTGGGAGCCTGATGCGGGACTCGATCCCGGGTCTCCAGGATCATGACCTGAGCTGAAGGCAGTCGTCCAACCAACTGAGCCACCCAGGCGTCCCCAATCTACAGATTTAACACAATCCCTATCAAAATACCAATAGTTCACAGCACTAGAAAGAAGCAATCCTAAAATTTGCATGAACCACAAAAGACCCCGAACACCCAAAGCAATCCTGAAAAAGAACAAAATCAGAGGTATCAGAATTCCAGGTTTCAAGTTATACTACAAAGCTGTAGTAATCAAAAGAGTATGGTACTAGCACAAAAACAGGCACCTAGATCAATGCAATAGAACAGAGAGCTCAAAAATAAACACACGAAGGGCACCTGGGTGGCTCAGTCAGTTAAGCCTCTAACTCTTGGTTTGGTTCAGGTCCTGATCTCAGGGTTCTGCACTGTGCTCAGTGGGGAGTCTGCATAAGATTCTTTCTTCCGCCCTCTCCCTCCCACTCTGCTCCTCCCCGCCTCACATACCTGCTCTCTCGCTCTCTCTCTCAAATAAATACAAAAAAACTTTTTAAAAAAACAAACAAACCCACAATTATGTGGTCAGTTAATCTTCAAGAAAGGAGGCAAGATTATGGAATGGGAAAAGGCAGTCTCTTCAACAAATGGTATTGGAAAAACTAGACAGCCACAGGCAAAAGAATGAAATTGGACCACTTTCTTACACCATACAAAAAATAAACTCAAAGTGGATTAAAGACCTAAATGTGAGACCTGAAACCAAAAAAATCCTTGAAGAGAGCATAGGCAATAATTTCTCCGATATCAACATTTTTCTAGATCGGTCTCCCCAGGCAAGGGAAACAAAAGCAAAAATAAACCATTGGGGGGTGCCTGGGTGGCTCAGTCAGTTAAATATCTGACTCTTGATCTCAGCTCAGGTCTTAATCTCAGGGTTGTGAGTTCAAGCCCCATGATGGGCTCCACATTGGGTGTGGTCTACTTTTTAAAAAATAAAGTATTGGGACAATTCAAATACAAAGCTTCTGCACAGCAAAAGGAATAAAAAAAAAAAGACAACACACAGAATGGGAGAAGATATTTGCAAATGACATATCTGATAAAGTGTTTAGTATCTAAAGTACACAAATTACTTATAGAACTCAATACCAGAAAACCCACAAATAACCAAATTTAAAAACGGACAGAAGACATGAACAGACATTTCCCCACAGAACATACACAGATGGCCAATAGATATATGAAAAGATGCTCAACATCACCCATCATCAGGGAAATGCAGATCAAAACCACAATGAGATATCATTTCATACCTGTGAGAATGGCTAAAATAAAAACCACAAGAAGGAAGTACTGACAAGGATATGGAGAAAAAGGAACTCTTGTGTACTGTTGGTGGGGATACAATCTGGTGCAGCCACCGTGGAAAACAGCATGAAGGTTCCTCAAAAAATTAAAACCAGAATTACTATATGATCCAGTAATTTCACTACTGGGAATTTAACTAAAAAATACTGAAACAAATAAAAAAAGATATATGAACCTATATGTTTATTGAGGCATTACTTACAACAGCCGAGGTATGGAAGCACCCCAACTATCCACTGATAGATGAATAAAGAAAATGTGGTGTATATATATGTACAATAGACATTACTCAGCCATAAAAAACAATGAAATCTTGCCATTTGCAATGAGGATGGATCTAGAGGATATAATGCTAAGTGTGAAATAAGTCTGAGAAAGACAAATACCATATGATTTCATTCATATTTGGAATTTAAGAAACAAAATGAAGTAAAAAAAGAGACAAAAAAAGTCTTAACTATAGAGAACAAACTGATGGTTCCCAGAAGGGAGGTGGGGATAGTGAAACAGGTGAAGGAGATTAAGAGTACACTTACGGTGACAAGCACTATGTAATATATAGAATTGTTCAATCACTATATTGTACACCTGAAACTAAAATAGCACTTTAATTACACTGAAATTTAAATTAAAAAAAAAAAAAGATGCACCTAATAAGGAGATGATCTCCCAACAGTTAGGCCTTGAGAAGTATAAACTTTAGATGGGAACTGCCAGAGAATTCCCTCTTAACCTTCCTTGTTACTCAAAAGTGGACTTTTGACGTTCCCAACTGTTAGGCACTTTCCCTCCAAGGTAGGACATGACAACCAGGAAAGATCCTTCCCGGCATCGAAGGACAATACCACTAAATATAGAAAAACTGAGTCTTGAACACCACTGCTTTCAAGGAAAGATCTTGACCAAAAGGCGGAAAGTGTGAATTAATAAAAGAAAACCTAACTAAAGTGGACTGGAGATGATGGAAGGGGTTGCTGAAACAGGGAGCCATAACACACCATGTCAATTATAGGAAAAAATGTCAATTACTGATCCCTAATAGAAGAATCTTCAACAGGAAAGAATCAATTACAGACTCCAACAAGGAAAGACATAAACTGCCATCTCCTACAAGAAACTGACTACGTCAGCAGCTCAGCCAATGAGAAACCATCACCCAGAGTTCTTTGCCTTTCTCCAATGGACTTTCACTCAAAACAACCTGGCCCAACTTTCTCCATAAAATAATATTCCTTTGTTAGACTGGCCTATGGTTTTACTTCAAGAGAGCAATTATTTCTCTGATAGCTTGCTCGTCCTTCACTTCAATTCCATTATTCCTGAATAAACCCATTTTGCTGGTAAAATAACTATTTTTTTTAAAGACTTTATTTATTTATTTGACAGACAGAGATCACAAGTAGGCAAAGAGGCAGGCAGAGAGAGGGGGAAGCAGGCTCCCCGCGGATCAGAGAGCCCGATGCGGGGCTCGATCCCAGAACCCTGGGATCGTGACCTGAGCCGAAGGCAGAGGCTTTAACCCACTGAGCCACCCAGGTACCACATAAAATAACTATTTTTAAGGTTAATAGCGAAATGGGTGAGAGGAGTGAAAAAGTACAAATTTCCAGTTATAAAATGAGTAAGTCAAGGGGATGTAATGTACAGCATAGTGATTAGTTAATATTGTACTGTATATTTGAAAATACCTAGGAAAGCAGATCTTGAAAGTTCTCATCACAAGGAAAAAAAAAATTTCTAACTATGTGCAGTGACATATTTGAACTGTACTTATTAAGGTGATCATTTTACAATTGCATACAAGTCTCAAATCACTAAGTTGTACCCCTGAAACTAATACAATGTTATGTCAATTGCTCCTTAATAAAAATAAATACAAATATGTAAATAAGTAAATAAATAAATAATCCATTAAAAATGCAACCCTATCTTAAATTCTCTCAACCCTCTCTAATTCATCAGGAAAATCTGCCAGAAGTATCTAGCTAAATTCCCAATTAAATGCACTCTCCAACATACTCCCCAGAGTAAATAAACTAAAGATTACAGACCATGCATAAGGTAATAAAAAGAAGGCCTAAATGTAACAAATTCTATTTCATTAGTTCACTAAAATTGTTAGTATAAATATGCTAGTATATGATTAGTAGCAGTAACAGTAAAATTTCTAAATCCCCAAATACTTGAGAATACTATTACATTT
>PISX010021456.1:11733-33732 GCA_004024625.1 Mellivora capensis
TTTTTTAATTTATTTATTTGTCAGAGAGAGGGAGAGAGAGCGAGCGAGCACAGGCAGACAGAGTGGCAGGCAGAGGCAGAGGGAGAAGCAGGCTCCCTGCTGAGCAAGGAGCCCGATGTGGGACTCGATCCCAGGACGCTGGGATCATGACCTGAGCCGAAGGCAGCCGCTTAACCAACTGAGCCACCCAGGCGTCCCTAAGATTTTATTTTTAATTAATCTCTATACCCAATGTGGGGCTTGAACTTACAACCCCAAGATCAAGAGTCACATGCTCTACTGAGCCACTCCGGCACAACTTGAACACCTACATATTAATGTACTCAGTATACTTACCAAAGTTTATGTAAATCTTCATTACTTTTATTCCTTAACTGCTGACAGGTCCATGAAGCTCCTATTAAAATTATGAAATTCACAACATGAAATAATATTCTAGCTATGTGCCCTGTGGCAAATTACTTAACCTCTCTAAACCTATTTGCTTATCTATAAAATATAATAGTTTTATCACATTATAGTGTAAAACATAATTAGGATTAAATTGGCATTAAATTAGGTAACACATGAAAATATTAGTAATGTGACTGGCAATAACATTTAAAAAATGTTATATTAATAAAGAATGTATTTCCAAAACTTAATGCCAAAATATCTTATATCATCATAAATTAATATTCAATTATCTCTAAAAAATGAAATCTAGGGGCGCCTGGGTGGCTCAGTGGGGGCTCACTCTCTTGACCCTGAGATCATAATGTGAGCCAAAATTGGGAGTTGGATGCTCAAGAAACTGAGACACCCAGGTGCCCCTCAATTAATAATTTCAACATATTGCTCTTCTAAACCTCTTGCCCACCTGCCAATCAACAATTAGCTCTATATTACATTATCCTTTTAATTTTCTTTGACATTCCCAAAGAAAAAAACGAAACACCTAAATGATTTCCAAGGTGCATAATCCCAAAATGATAAAGCATTCAATAAATATATTTAATATTGATCAACCCAAATATCTTACCAGATTTCACTTTTTCTTCCCCCCAATTCTTTGGGTCATCAAAAAATTCTTCCAGTCCTTTCCTTGACAATGTGGTATGAAGTAATTTACACTGGTGAAAAGATGTGGTATTTGGTATGTTCTTAGACAAAAGACTAAGAGAAAACCTGTAACTGAACATATATAAACAAGTGATTAAAGTTTTACAACATTTGGATTTTATAAGCAATAACTGGAATCATTTCCTCATCTATAATGTTAAGAAAATTACTGTTTCTGCACAAGAAGCAAACATAAAATATTTCAGAAATTATTATTTTTTTTTTTTAAAGATTTTATTTATTTATTTGACAGACAGAAATCACAAGTAGGCAGAGAGGCAGGCAGAGAGAGAGAGGAGGAAGCAGGCTCTCCATGGAGCAGAGAGCCCGATGCGGGGCTCGATCCCAGGACCCTGGGATCATGACCTGAGCCGAAGGCAGAGGCTTTAACCCACTGAGCCACCCAGGCGCCCCCAGAAATTATTTTTAACACTGCATTACAGATGTTGCTACCCTTTAATTTCACAGGTTAATATATTCACATGATTTGGAGGTAATATACTGATATAACTATATTTTTATTTTTTATTATTTTTTAAGATTTTATTTATTCATTGGACAGAGAGACAGCAAGAGAGGGAGCACAAGCAGGGAGAGTGGGAGAGGGAGAAGCAGACTTCCCGCCAAGCAGGGAGCCCGATGTGGGGCTCAATTCCAGGACCCTGGGATCATGACCTGAGCCGAAGGCAGACGCTTAACAACTGAGCCACCCTGGTGCCCCCTATTTTTTATTTTTTTAAGTAGGCTCCAACATGGGGCTTAAACTCATGCTCTAACGACTAAGCCAGTCAGCCTCCCAACTGATACAATATTTCAAAGTAACATTTTTAGGCCTTTCATACACTGCTAGTTGTTCTATGAGCAGATAAAGACATTCTGAGGGTTAATTTTGCAACATATATCATAAGCTTCCATGCTTCCCCCTTCAATCCAATAATTCCTCATCTAGAAATTTCAACTAAAAATACTATAGCTGGAAACTGATAAGTAAAAATGTCTAATAAAGCATTATATGTGATATCCAAAAGTTGATAATAATGTAGGTATGCAACCAGGAAATGGTTAAAAAATTAATTGTGCGTTTGGGTTTTTTTAATTTATTTGAGAGAGAGAGAGTTTGTGTGCATGTACATATGTACTTGTGCAGGGGAAGAGGCAAAGGGAGATAGAGAATCTCAAGATGACTCCATACTGAGTGTGGAGCCTGCATGTGGGGAGAGACAGCTCAATCCCACAACCTTAAGATCATGACCTGAGCAGAAATCAAGAGTTGGACACTCAACAGACTGAGCCACCTAGGTGCCTCAATTACTGTTCATTTCTATGACATTAATGTGCAGTAATTTAAAAATCATGTATTTTTTGTTTTTTTTTTAAGATTTGTCAGAGAGAGAGAGACACACACACACACACACACACACAGAGCACAGGCAGGGGGAACGGTAGGCAGAGGGAGAAACAGGCTCCTCACTGAGCAAGGAGCCCAATGGAATCGATCCCAGAACCCTGGGATCATGACCTGAGCTGATGGCAGACACTCAACTGACTGCGGCACCCAGATGTCCCTAAAAATCATATTTTTAAAGAATATTTAATAACCTGGTGAAATCACTGAAAACACAAGAGCAAATTACATCACAAGTGTTGTATTCCTTCCAAAAAAAGTTAACCTGTATCTAAACACAAGGATGCAATCAGACAAATCTAAATGGAGGGATGATCTAAAAAGGCTGATTTTATAAACAATGTTCTGGATTAAAGATAACGAAGGAGACATAACAACTAATGTAATCAGTGATTGTTGATTGGACCCTGAATAAAAAATTAAGAAAGAAAGAAAAATAAATTAGCAAGATATTGATGACATTTCAATTTGGACTGTATGCTAGATAAAAGAACAGTAATTGTAGTATATTGATACTACATTCTCCAGCATGATCACTGTAGTACTGTAGCTAAGATAGTGCTCTAGGAGATATATGCTGAAGTGTCATGATGTTTGCAATTCTGATATGTCTCAAATAGCTCAGAAAAAAAATATAAAGGCATGGATATACAGAGACATAGAAAATGTGGCAAAATTGCTAAGGATTGCTTAATAAAGATGAAGAGCATATGGTTATTTTTTTGTCTACTCTTATAACTTTTCTGTCCGTTTGAAATTTTTAAAAATAAAAAGTTGGGGAAACAAGAATAAAGCACAAAACCGCGTATATGTAAATACAATTCTGGCTTTATTCTAAAATTACATGTGTATGCGTATATACACATTGCATGTGTATATATGCAAAATTTAAAAGAATGGAAGGAAATCTTTATGTATGAGTGGCAAAAATTATTACTACTTCCTTCAAAACACTGTCTTATTTTCCAAAGTGTCTGCAAATGAACAGGTATTCATTAATAAAAATCTAAGTTTATTTTGAAGTAAAAAGGATGATGAGGAAGAGACAATTGATTGAAGTTTGTTACCTTTATCAAGTTACAACCTTTGAGCCTCTACAAAATGAAAAAAAAATTATCTCTAAGGAAAGCGTAAGCAATAATATTGTAGCACATAACAGACTCTCATTATTGTGCTGGATTCAAGGGCACGTACATTACTTCCTTTCAAGTCGGGCGATGGGCTCCATCACCAGAGGAGTCTGGAGCCTACTTAAAATAAATAAATAAAATAATAATTTTTAAAAATCCGACATGCCCAACTGTGTATAAAATTCAACTCAGTACACATAAAAGCCAAAATAAATGAGGAAACCATACACCATAAACTCTAGTTCGTCTGTCTGGAAAACAAACTCTTTCCAGAAATAATGAACATATGTAGGATGTTCCTTTTTCACACCTGCAGGGCTACTTTCCGTTCATTTGAGTTTCATTTATCCACTGAACATTATTAAACAATCTCTTTGTGATAGATTCTGGAATTACAAAGGCCCCCTTCTTTTTCATCCATCCAAACCTGGCTCCGTTCCATAACCAAAAACTCTTCAGTGCAACTCACCCAGCCAAACGGGATGCGTCCGCATTAGGTTTAATTCAACAAATACTGGGTATCCACAGACCCCATGGACTGCGTGGTCCTCAGTAAATGACAACAAAATGTTTGACAAATGACAACGGAAATGTCGGAGGTGGGCGACTTTTCTAAGGTCATTCCCTCCTCACGCTAGTGTTTTCGGTCTCATCCATCCGCACGACCTCTCAGCGGTTTTCAGCATCTCAGCGGCCAAACAAGATCTAAAGCCGGAGAGGAGAACAAGCCTACTCCTCACATCACTTACCCTGTACTAGCTAGGGCCTGAGGACGTATAAGCGACCTGGAAACCTTCAGGCTGGTTAAGACTTTTCGGCAAAGTACGCCGAAACTGGACGCAGCCATATTTCCACAGACGGAAGCACATTCCCTTTTCTCCCATTACGTCACTTCCGGCGTTTAACGCCGACCGGATGGAAAAAACAGAAGTAGCCTTTGCCCTCACTCAACATGGCTACCTTCCGCCTTCGCCCTGGTTCGTAAATTGGCCCTTTCGGCTCCCGTTACTCCCACCAGTTTGTCAACTGCCCGTAGTAGCCATGGCGGCCATGAGCTTATTGCAGCGGGTTTCGGTCACTGCAGCGACTGCTCTCTCCGGCCGCCGGCTTGGTACTCGGCTCGGATTCGGGGGCTTCCTCACCCGTGGCTTTCCGAAGACTGTCGGTGGGTGCTAGCTTTGGGAGAAAGCGCGCTCAGGGGATGTGGGGTGAGAGATGGAGAACTATTCCCGGGTGACCTTGGTGAGATCTGGGAGAAATTGAGGGCCTGGGGCTTGAGAGAAGAGACGGAGCGTCTCTTTGTGACGGTCTTTGTGAGAAGACAAGGGTTTTCCTGAAGTAATCAGAGCGTTCGCGTTTCAGTTGTTAATTAGCATTTGTGAAGCACTTTGCCTCTCAGCCATTCTACTTGGTGCTAACTTGCGGATGAAGTAGGGGTTAAAAGGGTATAGAGCTGAGACCTATGTTTCTTAGGCACCAGATTCTTTGTATAGTCCACCCACACCACGTACTAGTCCCACAAAATTGGAAGTCACGTTGCCCAGGAGCCCACCGATGCTAACTCATTTAAGTAAGCACAGGCCTTCCCGATATTTTTAGGGTCCATGAGAATGTTTTAATATATATTTCTTTTAAAACCAAAGAAAAAAAACAACAACTATGTTTTTAGGGTTAATGTTAATGATATGTGGTAATGAATCCAGCCTGGATTGTATTCGTTTGATATCAACAGTCATAAAATAGTAAGTTTTAATAACTTCTTAGAAAAGAAGGGGCTCATGCAGGAAAAGTCGCTAGGTCCAGGAAGGTCATGGTAAGGCTAGTTGGAGCTTCTTGGAGACTGTGTATTGACTTATAGGAGAATGAATAATCGTAATAGCAAAGCCTCAGATGCTTTGTATTCAATCTAATTCTTTCAAAGACTCTTGCAAAGTACGTACAATGTTATTATCCCCATTTTACTAATGAAGGAACTGTGACTTCGTTATTACAAAAATAATGCAGTACTGCATCAAATTTAATAATAGTAACGGTAGCTAACATTTATTGAACACCTATGTGCCATGTATCATCCTAAGATTTTAAATGTATTAATTCATTTAGTGCTCTTGGTAAAAAATATACCATAAGCTATCTGCCCTATGCAATACAAGCAGGTAGAGAGGAAGTGAAGCCAAAAACGTCTCCACCCTCAAAATATCTTTCTGTTTACCCTTTTCTTCTTCCAGTTTAATTTGAGTTATGTCACTTCACATGGTGAAGCATTATACAGAGACTTGTTGCAAAAATGATGGGAAGAACCAGTGGTATTGAACAAATTTCCAGCAGAAATTTGAACCTGTTAAAAAACTACATGTGCATTTTTTGATAAATTCTGTTTGTAAGCAATTTCTGATTACAAATATCCTCTTCAAATACTTGCTGGGGATAGTATTTAATCATGCCTTGCTGGAGATAAACTCAGATAAAATCTCACTCCCAAATCCTCTTTATACATTATTCCCCATTCATGGAATTCTGGAAGGATCTCTAAGCTACACCCTTTCCACTAGGAGCAGGAAAGGATCTAATAGCTATGCTAGAGTTACTGTATTTCAACCTTTTACCTGCTTTCCAAAGTATTTTGCAGGTGGTCTCATCTCTCACCATGGAATGAAAGGTTTTAATCTATTACTGCTTATGTCTGCTCCTATGAGACTGTAAGATCCAGCAGTGAAGAGCACCTTGCCTTGTTTTGTTTTGCCTGGAGCTAGACTGCCTATGTTCAAATCCTGGCTTCAGAGTTTAGTAGCTATGTGGCTTTGGGTCATCATATCTTGGAAGCCAAGTGGAAGGCAATTACTTGGAGCCTACGTTTCGTCATCTATTAAAAAAGAGGATGTTTATTACAACTATGCTTATATTCTGTTGACAAGAGAAATAAAATAAATCTAAACTCTTTCCTACTGACAAGAATTTATAACCCTGAAATACGTTTCTGCAAAAGTTTGCATCTTTTTAGAGTGTCGTTTTGAAAGGTACTTATTTTACCATAAGAACTGCTTTAAAAAAAAAAAAAGAGGGTGATTTTTAACCTACCTGATAAGAAAGTTGTGAGAGTGAGTGGGAAAATCTACAGCACCTGGATTTAGAAGCATTAGCCTTCTACAGAGCCCTGTGGCCACCCCTTTCTTAAACATCTAGTACTGTCCTGTTATCTTCATTCACTGTCATTGAAAACCTTAATCAGGAGGTAAGTAGATACAAGTATTCTATTTTATTAAGTTATTTATTGTGTTATATCAGAGGATTTGAGAAATAAGCTTAAGTTCTTCCCTCAGCTGCAGGAGCTTTAACTTGAAGACTGATGTGTGCATATTATGGTTTAAAAAAACTGAGAAGAGTATTTAAATGATTATATAAACAAAAGAGTATGGAGTTAATTCAGACATAGAAGGTGAGACATTTTAACTAGAATCTGGATAGTTTTAAAAGTGCAATTGGCAGAAAAGTAGAGGATGTATTTTCTTTTTTTTTTTTTTTTTTAAGATTTTATTTATTTGTTGGACACAGAGAGATCACAAGTAAGCAGGGAGGCAGGCAGAGAGAAAGGGGGAAGCAGGCTCCCCACTAAGCAGAGAGCCCAATGCGGGGCTCAATCCCAGGACATCGAGATGATGACCTGGGCCAAAGGCAGAGGCCCAACCCACTGAGCGACCCAAGGATGTATTTTCTGATAGATCTGAATGTGGGGCTCTTGGGATAGGTAAGTGTTGAGAGAAAAGGCTAAAGAACCAGGAAGTTGGGGTTAAATTGGAGGAGTGGAAGGACTGAATATGAAACCAAAATATCTTAACTCTTTTGTAAGCTGCAGAGAGAGAATGTTTTAGCAGGAGAGCAACATCAGTAGTGTTTTGGGAAGATGCTTTTGAATATTGGTTGGCTTCTAAGGGGGAATTGATTACTTTAGCCAGTGAGTGAGGTGAAGATGTCATGGAAAGAAATACAAAATTTGAATCTTAGAATCAAGAGGCCTTGTCAGCTGATGAGCATGGGGTACGTGCAAGGAAGATGAGTGAGATTTTTATCCTGGGTAATTGAGTTGGTGGAGTCATTAACTGGGAATAGTCTGAGAATGAGAAAAAGAAAATGGCCAATTTTCTATTGTTGTCATGAAGACATAAAATCTACATTATCTTATTTGTTCCTCACAAATACCACAGTTGTCAAAAACATAACTTTCCTGAGATTATTTGCATTTAAAAAAATTAGTTATTGAGGGGCGCCTGGGTGGCTCAGTGGGTAAAGCCTCTGCCTTCCGCTCAGGTCTTAATCCCAGGGTTCTGGTATTGAGCCCTGCTTCCGGCTCTCTGCTCAGCAGGGAGCCTGCTTCCTCCTCTCTCTATTGCTTCTCTGCCTACTTGTGATCTCCGTCTGTCAAATAAATAAAATCTTAAAAAAAAATTAGTTATTGAAACTTTAGTTTCATAAAGCTAAATGAAAACCTAGTTGAGAAATTTCAGGCTTTAGAGAATGGTAGAAGATGTATATTTTGGTGGAAGGAGAATCTGAGTTCCAGAAATCCTGGCAGTCACCTGGTTGTAAGCAATGTTCACCCTAATATTTTTAGATTGTAAGCAGATGGCCTTACTACATCAACAACAAATCATGAAGGTTTAGAATATTTGAAAAGACTTTAGTGCTAGGAAGTATACTTTAGAACAGCTAATAGTAATAATAGTTATTTACCACATTTAATGACAAATAATTGTTGTTTAACAGTAGGTAATTATATGTAAAG
The DNA here is from genome assembly GCA_004024625.1 of Mellivora capensis. Taxonomy (NCBI): domain Eukaryota; kingdom Metazoa; phylum Chordata; class Mammalia; order Carnivora; family Mustelidae; genus Mellivora; species Mellivora capensis. Next base: position 20,150 of record PISX010021456.1, read on the forward strand.
AAAGCAAGCAATTCACTTTCCTAACTGCATTAATATTGCTAGAATGCAACCAGACCAAGCTTTCTCCCATAGCTTTTTGTTTGTTACATTTTCCATATCTGTGAATAGTGTTTTTCTTAATCAGTTGTCCTTAAAACATGCAGTGTCATCCATCTCACTTTCTGTGAAGTATGTGTGTTTGTGTGTCTTTCTGTCTGCCTGTCTGCCTTCCAGATTGAAAAGGAAAATTGGGAGGACACTATCTCTTCTGAGTAGATTTACTTTCAGAAGGCAAGGAAGGATCCTAACATTTAATTTACTTAAGAAATGTAAATTCAACAATATTTATGGGGCACCTTCCATGTGGCAGACACTAAAGGTACTGGAGATAAAGTACTGAATAATCTAGTCCTTCACCTGATGGACTTTAACAAAATAATCAGGCTTTAAAAAAAAATCAGGCCTTGGGAAAAAAAAATCAGGCCTAGCATGTATTCTAAGGGAACTAACTAAATGATGTTAAGGAGGATAAGTGGGAGGCCAGCTTTAAATAGGGTAGCCAGAGAAGACCTCTTTGAGGAGGTTACATTTGATCTTGACCCTGAAGCATGAGGTGTAGAGGTAACTATTCAAAGAGCCGGGGGAAAACCTTTCGGAAAAGAGGAAAGTAAGTCCAAAAATGCAAGTCAAAAAACAGAGTTCTTGGAGTTGGAAGGAAATCATTCAGACTGATAAAGTCCAATGGTATGCCCTTTTGTTCTAAGACAGGCCATATGTTCAGATTCTTTAAGGAAAAGGACCTTAGAAACCCTCTAGGCCAACCCCCAGAGTATCCTTGTTACATCCCATTGTTGATATTGAATAACTCCATAAAGGGGAACTGGAGATACAGTCTAATTTTATTTTGAACCAGTAAAATTGTTAGAAATTTGTTCCTTGTATTAAGCTGAAAACTTTTCTTTCACGCATTGATCCTGGTTCTTCCTTTCAGGCCAACATGGACTAGTATAAGCCCTTTGTCATGGGACAGCCCTTTAGCTATTCAAAGACATTTATCTGGTTTCTACCGAGACTTCTTTTTTGTAGGCCAGTTTCAGTTCTTTAAGGTTCACTGTATCAGTTTCCAGGTTGTTTGTCATCCTGGTTGCTAAAATTGGAGTGTCCTCCAGATTGTTTCTCTAAAACAGTATGCTCTGGGATGGATACACTTCTGCAGGTTAGAAGATGGGGGTGGGTGCTTCTCCTCTTTTGACACTATGCTTCTAGTACATAAGATTAGGATTGAACTGTCTTTGGCGTTCTTGGTAACCACATTACACCAATGACTCTTCTTAAATCTGTGAGCAACTTTCAGAGGATGCAGTCAGGAACTTGCACTTACTCTATTTAATCCTTTTAGAATCAGCCTTTTGTAAATGTGTATGAAAAAGCAGGATGGGACTGGGGAGGGAGACAAACCATAAGACACTCTTAATCTCAGGAAATAAACTGAGGATTGCTGGGGGGTGGGGGGGTGGGAGGGATGGGGTGGCTGGGTGATAGAAATTGGGGACGATATGTACTATGGTGAGTGTTGTGAATTGTATAAGACTGATGATTCACAGACCTGTACTCTGGAAGCAAATAATACATTATATGTTAATAAAATTTTAAAAAATGAGTATGCAGACTTTTGGGATCCCACTTCATCATCAGTGTAGTAGTCACTCTGGTAGTAGTAGCTTTGTGTCCTCAGGAATGTCATTTTCACCTCATCCAGGCCATGTATAGAAGTCTTGACCTCTCAGGGCTGTGGAGAGAGCCTTTTGGCAGGTTACTGAATTAAGTAACCAGCACCTTTGGGTGTAATCAATCAGTTACCCCTTACAAATTCACCTAAATTGCTATTTTGCTCAGCTTATAATGCACCTTCTTCATACTCCCCCATCCTCACCATCCTGTGTAAATAGGAACTCCTGAGCCTGTTTTTTCCCTGACATTGCATCCTGTTTCTTCTCTGGGTTTTGTCCTTACAGATGTCTAATTATGTTTATTTGTTTCTCCCAGCGGGATCTATATCCCTTTGAGACTGTAGGCCTAGCATAGGACCTCTACATAGTGGGCACTTAGATATTTATTTAATTAATGAGTAGTTTATACTGTTATCCAGCCCTTTTCCCATCTAGTCCACAGAGAATTCCATTATATCTTTCAGATTGTTTTCTGAAATACATAATTACTTTGTCCCATTCTCTTGTTATTTTAGAAGCCTTAATAGTATAAATTGTACCCAGTAAATTCATGCCAGCTTCTAATTCTTTTATGAATTAACCTCCTAAATTCATTACAAGCTGCTATATGTGATGCCAAAATTAAGAATACAGTTCCTGTATTCTTAACTTCAAGACGTTTATATTTCAGTGGGAACAGTGAAAGCAAGTATGAATATCACTAGAATATACAGCAGTTGAAAGGTAGAGATCTCACATGCTTGGAAAGCGGGTTGGTTTCTTGGAGGATAAAATGTCATCTGGGCCTAAAGAAGAGATTTCAGGAGAGGGGAGGGCATTCCAGACATTTAAGCTTGAACAAAGGATACAGATCTTTATGAGCTCTGTGATGACTGAAATTCCTTTAATGGAAAGTAGCTTTTATCCCACAGTGACTCTCACGTGTAATTTCCTTGAATACAGTTACACTCAGCAGAAACAGTAACTTCAGTTTCCCAGTAACAGTAAAAACCTTTCCTGCTTTCAGCAGAAAGGGCTTACAGTGTTTGCAGTGGTCCTTCCAGACTTCCAAGAAAGGGAAATCATGTAGAAAAAAGATCAGGAGTGAAATTTTGCCTCAGTTTATCTCCCGTGAGAGTTGATTACATACCATCTGAGTGAGAATATGAAGAGGATGATACTCACAATCAGAAACGTATTACCGAGTGATTTTATTGAGATATGTTAGAGTGTTTACTTTTGAACAAGTTCAAATTCCTGCTGGAGATATGTTGAATAAATGTGTTTCTATCTAGTTTGCTGTGAGCTCCTAATGTATATTGCCTCATCATGTGAAATGACACAATTTAAATTAAGTTTATTTACTTAATAGCTGTAGCAAATATTTATTGTAGAGGTAAACAAAGATAAGTAGCCTGCCAAGAGTATCTGACCTTCTTGCCTGCAATGGAAACATATTCAAACAATGATTTAGATATTTCTTTAATGTTGAAAAATGGAAAGAACTATAGTTTACAACAGTACACCAGTCTCTGTTTAAAGATCTACTCTGCCTTTAGTACTCAAATAAAAATACGTATTTTTATCTTAATTCACATTAAACATTTATGCATGTATATTTTCTTATATACATGTATATATTAAATGTAAATATACATTATGCATGTATATTTCTTATAACCTGCTTTGATCTCAAAATATAACAGTATAACTTGAGCCTTGCAATATAACAGGGTAGTTTAATATTTCCAGCTCCTGTGCGACATAGTGGAGACCATGGGAAAAGACTATTTATCATCAAACCATCTGCATTCTATGACAAACGTTTTTTGAGTTTAATGGTGAGTTAAAAATTTTGCTGAACTAAACTCTTTACATACAAATAGGAATGTGGGTGTTGGTTTTTTTTTTTTTTTTTGTCTATTTAGAGAACATCTTTCATTTTAAAAAGATGTTATTTTGTAAATTCATATTTCTTTTCTCAATTGATACTGAGATTTTGTAGTAATGTCTGATTTGTTCCTGAATTTCTTTTTAAATTAGTGAACCTTTACTTCTTCATAAAAAGGACTCATATGCATTAGAGGTAAAATTTGAGCCATTCCCTTATTCTTAAGATTGTGGGGTTTTGAAATATAATCTGTGTTCCCTTGCACATATACACACACACACACACACACACACACCAAAATCTATAAATTATAGAACTTTGAAAATGTATTTGCTTGGGGATAGTTATCTGTATTATTTAAATATTCTTTAAATTATCAGGGGACTCACTGAAAGACTTCTTTAAATAAATAACTCCATTATTTTGGGTTATAATTTTTTATTTCTGTATTGTTCAGGAACATTGATTTCAGAGGATCAAGTGGGCTACTGGCTGTATCTTTGTATTTCAAGGCTCTATAAGGAAAAGTAGAGTCTTGGAAGATGGAAGAGTGTCTGGGCTCTGCCACTGTTCCTTCAGTTGTGACCGTTTGATCAATGGCTGCCCTCTAGACCTCTTGCTTGCCCTTTGCGCTTAATGTCCCTCTTCATCCTCATGGTTGAGCTCTCACATTTCTTGTCATCACCAACTCAAACTCTACAGTGGTTGAAATCACTCAGATGTTTTTACCATTTTCATCTTACTACAAAAACTTCTCAACTATTATTACATTGTGTCAACCAAAAAATGAAAAACCACTTAAATAGATATGGTATTATATAATTCATCCTTACTTTTTTCTTTCATTTTTAGTGCCAAACATAGGCATGTATAAGTTAGAGTAAAAGAAAATCTCAGAAGTAATTTGGTACCATATCTCCAATTTGGCCAGTTTACTTTACAGGCAATGTAAGGAAATAAAAAATGATAGACAGTTTGAGAGTGGGGAAAGAGAGTTAGGAAATGGCTATTTGAAAACCATTTTTTAATCTCAACAGAAATTCTACATTTTGTTGACTGGGATTCCAGTAGCCATTGGCATAACTCTGGTGAATATATTCATTGGTAAGTACCTCTATGACTGAATTGGTAAAATTTTAAAACCTCTGTACATTAATAACAAGTTATGGATATTATAAAGAAAATTATTTGTTTTTTAATCTTTTTTTTTTAAGATTTTATTTATTTATTTGACAGAGAGAGGGAACACAAACTGGGGACTGGCAGGCACTGCTGAGCAGGGAGCCTGATGCAGAACTCGATCCCAGGACCCTGGCATCATGACCTGAGCCAAAGGCAGATGCTTAACTAACTGAGCCACCCAGGTGCCCTGAAAGAAATTATTTAAACAATTATTTAATAATAATAACAATTAACAATTAATAATAATAAAATAATAATCGTGGATAATGATTTAATAATTAATAAACATAGGCATGGGATTTTATTTTATAGTAACCAAATAACAATCTGCAATAGTATACAATGTTTTTTTAAACTTTATTATTTTTTCCTCCAAAAACCTTTAAGGTCATCAACTCTGTAGAGGCTACAAAAGGCTTCAGAAAGCCTTGTTTTCCTCCTCTTCATTATTTCTCCAAACCAGCTTTGACAAATCTGAAAAAGGAAAATAGAAAGAGACAGAGGTGGAAGAGAGGCTCAGTGATGGAAGAATTTTTTTTTATCCTTCTTGGAACAGATAAAATTATAATCTTCTAAATAAAAAAGAATGAAACTGTGAAAGACAGCTAACATTAGGTTTCCATGGGAAATTCTGCCCAAAGTACTTCTAAGATCTTGAATTCTAAAATGCTTTGTCTAGTAGTGATAGGAAAAACCAGAAGGAATGTGTTCTTTATTATATTTTGTTATACTATATAAAAACAAAGTTTGAAATTCTTATATAACATCTATAGGCAATGCCTTACACATAGAAGACATCTAAAAATATCTAATGAATGAAATGATTTTCAACCACATTAAAGTGATTAAAATACAGTTGCTCCTTGATCCTTGAATACTGTCGGGGTGTCAACGCCCTGCTCCGTCAAAAATCACATGTAATTTTTGACTCCCTGCAAAATTTTACTAATAGCCTGTTGTTGACCAGAAGCCTTATCAATAACATAAAGGGTGGATTAACACATACTTTGAATGTTTTTTTAATTATATAGTGTATTCTTATTAATAAAGTAAGCTAGAGAGGGCTGCCTCGGTGGCTCAGTTGGTTAAGTGTCCACCTCTTGGTTTCAGATCAGGTCATGATTTCATGGTTGTAAGATCCAGCCCCACATCAGGCTCGGCCACTCCCCAGCAGAGAGTCTGCTTCTCTCCTTCTCCCTCTTTCTCTGCCCTTCCCCACCTATGCATATGCTCTATCTCTCAGATAAATAAAATTAAATGAAAAAGTAAGCTAGAGAACAAATGTATATGTGCTGCCGAAGGGAGCACTAGAGAACAAATGTTACTAAGAAAATCTTAAGGAAGAGAAAATACATTTATAGTACTATACACTGGAAAAATCCATGTGTAAGTAGACCCATGCCATTCAAACTCATGTTGTTCAAGGGTCAGCTGTGTTTTAATTTTCATTGGTACAAACAGAAGTTCCTTTAAAATCACAAGAAGTTCGTTTCTTACTTAAATGGGGAAGAATTAATATTATAAACTCCTGATACTAAAATTGGACATCACTGTTTTCTCTTATTAGGTGAAGCTGAGTTAGCGGAGATTCCAGAAGGCTACATCCCAGAACATTGGGAATATTTCAAGGTGGGTATGGGCCATTGAAAGTTACTTTCTGTTAGTTGTCTTGTCGGTGCACTGATTAATGTCTTAATTTAGCAATTACAATATTGTTTTATATTCAGTTTTTGATAGCAAGTAGATGATACATTTTGTCCTAACTTTTTACAAGCAACTTCTTTTGGTAATTTTCTGTGTTTTATTACTTTAATCTTCATGGTTTTTTTTAAAAGAATGACTCTGTAGTGTGTTCTTATCCTAGCAGAGTAACAGCATTTATCCTCAGGTCAATGCCCGAGGAAAGATGTTTACCTGTGCTAATGCTTTATTGAGCATCTGCTGTGTAGCAGGCACTGTGGTCGTATTTTGCAAATACTCTCTTATTCCATGTGAAATGTGCTATTATTATTCCCAATTCAGAGATTAAGAGCCTGAGGGTTAAAAACAGGATAAGTGACCTGTCCAAGAAGTAGGGCCAGTATTGGAACCTAGGTAGGCATGGCCCGACAGCCCATACTGTTAGTCATTTTACTATGCTATCACTGCTACTAAAACCTGAAGTTAAATCTGTTACTTGTCTTTATAAGTATTGTAGTGAGATGACCTTGATTAAATACTGTTGTGTTTTATTACCTGAATGAACTGTATTTCAGAAAAGAAATGTATCATTATCTCACCTTTAGGCAGGCCATACAGAGAGAAGGAGTGCTGAGAGAAAGAGCTTCAGTTTTTGATCACCAAACTCTGGGTTTGGTTCCTAAATCTGCCACTTAAGGTACTCCGTGTAGTATAATGGCAAAAGCACAGGTTTTGGAGTTAGACCTGGTTTGAGTCCAGATGCTGGCACTTAGTAACTGTATAACATTGTGCAAGTTGCTTGTCTATAAAATGGGGACAAAAATAGTATCCATGTAATAGATTAAAATTATTTAAAGTACATATAAAGTAGTTGGCATTTAGTAAGTATTATTGGTTTACCTGAGATGGCCATTTTAAAGAATGGGAAACTGGAAGAGCAAAGTACTGTTCACAAAAATAAACAAATTTTCTCTTGTAGCATCCTATATCAAGATGGATTGCCCGAACTTTCTTTGATAGCCCTGAAAAGAATTATGAAAAAACAATGGCTATCCTTCAGATTGAAGCTGAGAAGGCTGATTTACGGTAAAGAAAAAAAAAAAGGGAAAGGGAGCAAGGAAGAAAATCCTTTTTTACTGTTGCAAGCCATGAGAAAAAATTTAATAAACTATATCAGCACAGGATGCTCCATGTAAAAGGTAAAGATAGGGAGGGAATAGCTTGTTTGGAGTGGAGTTTATAAGTTGGAGACTGAGAGACTATTAGTTGATAATATCTGTCAGAATAAAAGGAATTCTTTTTAAAAATATCCCACTCTTAAGTGCAAGGCAGCCCTCCCCTCCCTCTGCCCCATCCCCCAGTTTCCTTTACTCTTCTACCTAGTCTCATATTTAAAAGTGACTACTATTTAGTTATTTCTTACATCTGTTGCTAAAAAAAAAACCCTGTGCATTAAAAATACACTAGTATTTTTATTTATAAGTATTAGCACTAATACTTATCATTGATAAATGTAGATGGAACTGGAGGGTATTATGCTGAGCGAAATAAGTCAATCAGAGAAAGACAATTATCACACAGTTTCACTCATATATGGAATATAAGAAACAGTGCAGAGAACCATAAGTGAAGGGAGGGAAAACTGAATGGGAAGTCATCAGAGAGGGAGAAGAACCATGAGAGACACTTAACTATAGGGAACAAACTGAGGGCTGCTGGAGGGGAGGTAGGTGGGAGGATGGGGTAATTGGGTGATGGGCATTAAGGAGGGCATGTGATTTGATGAGCCCTGGGTGTTATATGCAACTGATGAATTATTGACCACTACATCTGAAAGTAATGATGTACTGTATGTTGGCTAATTGAATTTAAATAAAAAAATAAAAATATATTAACACAAATAGAATCCTCTTATAAACACTGTTCTGCACCCTGTCTTCATTTCTCTTAAATATATCTTGGTGATCTTTCTATAATAGTATATACCCTATTTGTTTCAATGGCTGGTCATATATTTCGCTGGATGGATGTGCCTTAATTTTTTTGACCAGTCCCATGTTGTTGGTACTTAGGTTCTTTCCAAGTTTTTTGATAATGTACATAGTGCTATGGTGAATATCCTCATACGTAGATTTCTGCATATTTATTTAGTGTATCTGAAATATAAATTCCTAGCAGTGACACTGATAAACCAAATGTTATATGTTTTAAATTTTTTTTTAAGATTTTATTTATTTATTTGACAGACAGAGATCACAAGTAGGCAGAGAGGCAGGCAGAGAGAGAGGAAGGGAAGCAGGCTCCCTGCCGAGCAGAGAGCCTGATGCGGGACTCCATCCCAGTACCCTGGGACCATGACCTGAGCTGAAGGCAGAGGCTTTAACCCACTGAGTCACCCAGGCACCCCTGTTTTAAATTTTAGATAGATGTTGCCAAACTCTTTTCCAGAAAGTTGTACCAGTTGTTTTTTCTGCCACAAATACGTGATAATTTCTGTTTTTCATACCCTTCCCTATAAACGGAATTTATCAAACCTAAACATTTTGCTGATAAGATAGTTGATAATGTTATCTCGTTATTTCAATTTTGTATTTTTTTGTAGGGTTGAGTATTTTTTCATATATTTATTGGTTATTTGTATTTGTTTTCCTGTAAATTGCCCATTTTTCTACTAATTTATACATTAGTATAAATATCTAATATCAGTATAAATATCTAATAGTATAAATACCTAAAATATCTCTTTTGGGTTTTGTTGCAGTTATGTTTTCCCAACTTGTCATTTGTCTTTTGATGGTGTAGAATTTTTTGCAACCAAAGTGTTTTTATGTTTCAGATAAAAAAACTATAGTAGTGGCTAATATGTTTCTGAACACTTACTATGTAGTAGTGTTTTTATTACTTTATATTTACTCATTTGATTATTGTCAGGTTTGTCAGTCTTTAGCTTTTGGGATTTTATGTCATGCATAGGTCTCTGATAGTGGTTAAATAAGCAAATATATAAGTCCAGGTTATTATTTTAAATGTTCACTCCTGTTTCCTTTTGCTGCTTTTAAATGTGATCCTGTTTGAGATTTATCTTAGTGTTTGTGAGGTTTATATACAGTCACATGTACCCATTAAGTTTGGTGGGTTTTTGACAAAGGTAAATAGCTGTGTAACTACCATAGTCAAGGTCATTTCTGACCTACTGAGCCTCATTGCTATCCTTTCCAGTCATTCCTCCTCCCCTGCTCCTGGCCCCAGTCCACCATTGATCTGCTTTCTGTTTATTCTCTTTTAAACTTTATAGTTTATAAAAATTGTTACTATATTTTAAAATATTTAAATGATTAAAGGAACGTATGAAGAGCCTCTTTTCTAGATTTGTAATTACACGTGTATATACAGTTACCATATGGAATTGTTGTTAAGTATTTAAGAGCATGCAACAGCAACATTGTTCATACTTTTAACATTTGACTTTTTTGACCTTCAAACATATACCTTTGAGTTCCAATTAAGAGACAGATCCCAGGGGCTCCTGGGTGGCTCAGTGGGTTAAAGCCTCTGCCTTCGGCTCAGGTCATGATCCCAGGATCCTGGGATCAAGTCCCACATCAGGTTCTCTGCTCAGTGGGGAGCCTGCTTCCTCCTCTCTCTCTCTCTGCCTGCCTCTCTGCCTACTTGTGATCTCTCTGTCAAATAAATAAATAAAATCTTAAAAAAAAATCCCAGAATTCCTTAGACATAATTTCCAGACAAAACAAAGTAAAAAGTAAAAACAAAAACAAAACCCTGACTTCTATCCCCAAAGAAAAGATGCCATTGTGAGGATGGAATGAGAGTACCTATATTTTTTAAAAAGTGTATTTAGGTATTTGGAAAACTGAAGCATAAAAGAAAGATACAAAATAGAAAGGGACTTTCTCCCATAATGGCTCTCCCTAGAGATAACTATTAATTATGACCCAGGTTTTTTAATACTCTCTGCATGTGTACATCTATATAGTCACAGATGATTACTTTCTATTTTTTAATGAAATGAGAAGATGCTACACATCCTCATTTTATACCTTGCATTTTTTTTTTTTATTATGTTAGTCACCATACAGTACATCATTAGTTTTGGTGTAGTGTTCCATGATTTATTGTTTGGTGTAGTGACCCATGCAATCTGTGCCTTAATACCCATCACCAGGCTCACCCATTCCCCCACCCGCCTCCCCTCTAAAACCCAGTTTGTTTCCCAGAGTCCATAGTCTCTCATGGTTCATCTCCCTTATTTTATTCCCCCCTTTCATTTTTCTCTTCCTTCTCCCAATGTCCTCCATGCTATTCCTTATGTTCCACAAATAAGTGAAAGCATATGAAAATTGACTCTTCTCTGCTTGACTTATTTAACTTAGCATAATCTCCTCCGGTCCCATCCATGTTGATGCAAAAGTTGGGTGTTCATCCTTTCTGATGGCTGAGTAATATTCCATTGTATATATGGACCACATCTTACTTATCCATTGGTCTGTTGAAGGGCATTTCTGCTCTTTCCACAGTTTGGCTATTGTGGACATTGCTACTATAGACCCTGCGTTTTTAATTTGACCATATATATAGCATCTGTATTTACTATATATAGGTTTTCCTCATTCTTTTTAACAAGTGCCTAGTAGTCTCTTACAAGGGGGAAACAGTCATTTAACCAGTCCTTTTGATGAGTATTTTAATATTTGATTTTGGATAATTACATTCTAATTTTTTAAAAGATTGATTAATTAATTAATTAATTAATTAGCAAAGAGAAAGCAAGAGTGGGAACACAAGCAGGGGAAGATGGAGATGGAGAACCAGGCTTCCCACCGAGGAGGGAGCCAGACGCGGGGCTCAATCCCAGGACCCTGGGATCATGACCTGAGATGAAGGCAGCTGCTTAATGGCTGAGCCACCCAGGTGCCCCTTGGATAATTACATTCTAAAGAATAGAAAAGAAAAAGGATAATATGAAGATACATAATCCTAAAAAAAAAAAAAAAAAAGGAAAGATGTGTACTCTCTTAGATAACAATCACAAAGGTTTGTAATTTCTCATAGACAGGAGATAGGGTTAGTGAGCTGGTTAAGGTTAATAAAGTGAATTATTTAACTGTGATAAATTTCCAGTCATATGAAAAATTTAATATATAATCTCTAAAAATGGAAGGAAAAAAGTTTGATGGAGAAGACTTTCATTTTTTAATTTATTTTTCAAGTTTTTATCTAAATTCTAGTTAACATATAGTGTAATATTGGCTTCAGGAGTAGAATTTAGTGATTCATAGATACAACACCTAGTGCTCAACACAAGTGCACTCCTTAGTACCCATCACCCATTTAGCCCATCCCCCACCCACCTCCACCTCCTGCAACCCTTTTTGTTCTCTATAGTTAAGAGATTATGCTGAGGGAAATAAGTCAAGCAGAGAGAGTCAATTATCATATGGTTTCACTTATTTGCGGAGCATAACAAATAACACGGAGGACATGGGGAGATGGAGAGGAGAAGGGAGTTGAGGGAAATTGGAGGGGGAGATGAACCATGAGAGACTATGGACTCTGAAAAACAACCTGAGGGTTTCGAAGGGGCCGGGGGTGGGAGGTTGGGGGAGCCAGGTGGTGGGTATTATGGAGGGCACGCATTGCATGGAGCACTGGGTGTGGTGCAAATACTATGAATTCTGTTACGATGAAAAGAAATTAAATAAATAAATTAACTAATTTTTTTAAAAAAGAGTCTCTTATGGTTTGCTTTGGAGAGGGACTATTTCAGGAGTATGTGGTCTCTAAGAGGTTTTCTAAAAGGCAGGAAGACAGGAAACGCATTACCATTATTCATGTAAAAGTGATCTGTCCAGATAAAGAGCAGGGACAAGAGGAGAGAATAGATTATCAATTCAAGTGGTGTTCTGGTGATTAAAAACAGGATTTGTTGGCTAACTACCTAAGCAAGATAATGAAAGTCAAAAATAAGTCCCAAATTTTGCTCATAGGTGCATATCAGATATATGCATACACATGGATCTATTGAGGTACATGAATACATAAATTCTTTAGATAATACTTTACACAAAAGCAAAAGACTCTAGTGGTTATTCTTTATGGAGATGACTTTGCAGTTGGAAATACTGGACTCACAATATTGCTATCCTGTTTGTTATAGGTTACAGGAGCTGGAAGTGCGAAGGTTAATGCGTGCGAGAGGTGATGGTCCCTGGTATCAGTATCCGACTCTTGATAAGGCACTGATTGACTATTCTCCAAAAGCAACTCCCGACAATTAACCATTTATTTCTCTAAACACAAAGTATATTCTCTTTAGGGGAAAATTAATCAGTAAATATATTCTGTATTTTTTGCTCACATGATGAATAAAAGATCTTTCATTGCACTATTTCTCAGCATTGGTGCAGATTAAGACTTTTGTGTGGGATTTCATTTTTTTTTTAGCTTTATTGAGGTGTAATTGACAAAATGAAGATATTTAAAGTGTACATTGTGTTGATTTGATATACATTGTGAAAGGCAGATTAAGACTTTTGATTTGTGGATTTTGGCTTCCTCCTTTTAGGTTTATCATATATTTAAAAAACTTGGGCAAATAGGAATTTATGAACTCCTAAGGATGTGACTTTGAAAGTTTAATATTTTATCTGATAATTGAAAGTTAGAGAAGTCTAATGATGTTAAATATCGGGAAATACAGTAGGTTACATACCTGTCTAGATTACCTAGAGGTGATTCAGAATTTTAAATTACATAATTATTGAACTAACTATATAAAACATTAACATCTTAATAAACAATTTTTCAATGAACAAATCTCAGTTGAATATTTTCATGCTTTCTGCCTTAAAACTTTTGTCTGTCACTAAAGTGATTTTTACTGAAGTATAATAGACATACAATGTTACATTAGTTTCAGATGTAGTGTAGTATATTATGCTTTTTAAAGGCATACACACTTGCACCCGTTTTCTTTTTTCTTTTTTTAAATTTTTTTAATTTTTTATAAACATATAAAGTATTTTTATCCCCAGGGGTACATGTCTGTGAATCGCCAGGTTTACACACTTCACAGCACTAACCATAGCACATACCCTCCCCAATGTCCATTACCCCACCCCCCC
>PISX010021457.1:0-33617 GCA_004024625.1 Mellivora capensis
ACTATGAGGTTAGGGAAGTAAGGAAAACGGGAGGGTTTGAAAGAACTTTCACGTATTAAAGAAGACACACAGGATACGGGAGGCTTTGCTATTTGTCAAGTTAAGACTGTTTTTCCTTTTAGTAAGGCATTAACAGTAAGACAGTTGGGAGCTTCCTGGAGGAATGTCACACTCCTCCTATCACCTGTCCTTGTCAATGAGCTTTAGGTTTAGAAGAAATTCAACTTTATTAACATTTCCCTCCGCCTGGGCCTCCCACAATATTATAGAGGGGAGGGCAAATGTTTGGGCTTCAGGGACTGAGTAATGGGTCTTGGAAGTTAGGCTATTGGTAAGAAAGCTTCTTCCTTGCACATCACTAGGACATGTATAAACTGAGGGAGACTGGGGTCTTGCAGGATCGTGATCTCTATACGTTAATTATTTGTTTTTCCTTTAGGGCAGCCAGAAATGTATGTGCCTGAGGAATGTCATACACTGGGGGGCAGTGGTGGTGGGGGGGGGGGTCCTCAGCTAGCCTTCTGTTCCCTCATCAAAGGTGTGAGATGAGGCTTCTAGTTTTTAAATGTTACAATTTTCAGCATTTAATGAGCGCCCATGTTTGTCTCTGAAGAACCAAAAAAGGAAGGAGACTGCTCTTACCCATGAAGAAACTAGAAACCTAGATTTTCTGAAGACATTCATCACTCAAGCATCTATGGTCTTAGACTGTCTTCATAGCTGTACCGTAGAATGTCGCTACCACCCACTTAGAACTTCTCTCCTCTCTCAAGACTGCTGATACAGTTTCCAATACTTCTCCCACCATCAGGCAGAGTAATTTCTAAACCTGATAACGAAATGAGTCATGGTGTCCAAAAAGATAAAGCACCTTCCGCACACCAGAAATCATATTCTTAATACAATCAGGACCATCAGTGGTATTTTCTCCTATAAGGCAGCATTATTATTATATACATGGCCCTAAGAATAATTAAGTAACTGGGGACAGGTTTCTGTTACAATATTTATGGGGAATAAAGACTTCTGACAGAGGGAACCCCACTGAAATCTTTAATAAAGTCTGAGGAGAGCTATTTGTCATGCAAAGAAACACTGAGTTAAGACAAATACTGGCTTTGAGTAGAAAGAACAGTAACAGTCCCCACCTTCATTATCCCAGCCTCTCCCTCACTTAACCTTTTACGCCTTTGCTAAAACCTCATTAGTAAAAAGGAGACCTGCCTAGTAAGCATAATGGTAAGGCTTTAATGGACTTTAGAGATCATTTCCATCTAGGACTCAAAGCACTGAAATGCAAATTCTTTCCGTTTGAATATTTGAAAGCATTAATTAAGCATTTTTAATGGGGTTCAATTGTGAGGATAAAATAAAGTTCTCTAGGGGAATCTGAATTTTAACTAATATTAAAGTCAAGGGTGTTTAAATGGGGAAAAAGTATTCTGGTAACATGAATTTGGTTAGCCAAATTAGTTTTATAACAAAACAATTTTTAATCTGTTTCATTAGCTTTGAAACTTTGAAAAATGTCTTCACCCACTTTAGGAAGTTACTTCCTAAAACTAATTTTCCACTGCCTTTAGAAATACTGCTTTTTTGGCTTTGTTCTTTTCTTAGCAAATTTTGGGTTTGTTTGACTTGGTTTTTGTCAGGACAGAAAAAAAAAGACTAGAGAAGTGTCTTGAAAGGGAACTATCTTTCAGTGGTGGTAACAGATAAAATGAAGCATATTTAAAATGTTATGAGTTTATTGGAGCACAAATCAATTTGAATTGGGCAGCTGTGAAACCACAGTGGTTAGGAGTACTCCACTGACAGAAGCCTGGCCGGAGACCTTTCTAGAGAAAAAGCAGCAGCAAAGCAAAGAAATGATTGACTGACTATCGCTTTAAGACTCATTAGCTGTTGGCAAGTGGGTTGTCCTTGAGTTTCCCATCTGCGACCTTGAGGCATTAAAAGGCATTAAAAGCTTAGGTTTTGGTTTCCTTACCATCAGAGCAACCTCAGACTAACAAGCTTCTTCTTTAATTACATTTAGTAGGAAACACATTTCAGTCTAGAATAAAACTGGATTTCTCTTGGTGAAAAGAGAATGGATAGCAGATATTTACTCAGTAGTCTCTCTGGTAAGATATTTTGATAGAGAAGCACAAGGCTCACCAGGTGAAAACCCACATGTTCCCTCTGACGAGGATTATGTTTTCCCACCTCTTCACCTATTTAGTATCCATTTATTCTTGATTTACTACCCAGGTTTCACTTCCTCTAAGGAACTTTCCGGATGCCCCAAGACAAGGTCAAAGGCTCCATCTACGTGTTTCCTTAGCACTGTACCTACACCAACCTTTCATTCTTATTTTGCATTTACCTACTTGTTTCTTCCCCTAGAATGTGTATTCTGTCTTAGAAACTGTATCGTGCTAAACACTGTTCTATGGCACTAGCACCCTGCCTAGGACAGAATAAAAAACAATACCGAATGAATGAGTGTACCCAGAGTCAACCATTTCATCAGTTGGTGACTGGATAGGCTTCAGGTGGAAAGATCACAGACTGGCACCAAACTAGCTGGTATCAGTAGGAAGGGAATCCTAAGACAACCTAGAGGACAATTTCCCAACGTTCCTATACGCACCCTGCGAAGTCTGGACTTCACTGATCTGGATCTGGACCTGGACGTGAAGAGTGGACATAAGATCACGGTGATGTAGGACAGAGAACGTTTTAGTTGCAATCATTGGTCATTTTAATATACATCACCCCTAATCCCTTTCCCCCATCAAGGAGATCTCAAATTGCCAAACCACTCGGGATAGGAAATGTGTACCTATACTAAGCTTCAATTCCATACACCGCTTCTCTATCACAAGCTTGCCTTAGACATGGTAATGGACTCAGACCAGTAAAGCATCTGGAGGCTCAATGTCTGGGCAATTTTCAGCTCTTGCAAAAGTGAGCATTCTAGATGTTCCCATGTTGGTCCCATTCTGAGGCAAACTTTTTAAATTCAATCACAAGGAAGCTGAGTCAAATGAAGAGAGAAATATGGTTTTTAGTGAGAGTTTGAACTTTGCCTACAACTTCACTAGAAGCTAGCATTTGCCCCTGCATCAGAGTAAAACCTTCTGACACTTGAGAAGCTAAGTGTGTCACTTCTCAAAAGGCATCGCAAGACAGTGCACAAACCCATTAGAACAGGTAACACACTGCATTGCCAAGAGTTTAATATGTATCTTCTTCTTCTGTTATCCCTCCGGTTGCAGCCATGTCCTGTCATAGAGGACAGTGCCTGGCCCTTGATGACTGAGTACTCTATAAATCTTTGCAGAATTAACAAATGAATAAGAGCTGCAATGGAGTTCTACTATATATGTGAATATTTTTTATTCCAGATACATTTAAGTAGTCTGGTTTTTTTTCCTCATTATATTTTAAAAGGCAATTAGATGTCAACCTTTTTTAATTTTTCTGAAAGTTTTACAAGGAAACTGTGTGCAGGATATAAGTTTATTGGCAAGTGACTCCCACACTGGATATACTCAGCTTGATTCTACAGGTGGAAGGAAGTGAACATGGAGACTAAAATTCCTAAAACCAAGCTAATTTTTTTCAAATTGGTCATGATTCTTTAATTTCACTAAAGATTTTATCACCTTTCCTCTAGAGGCAAAGTCTGCTGTGAGTAGACTCATCAAAATAAAAAGTGTCTGCTCATCAAAAGACGCCATTAAAAACATGAATAGGTGAGGCTCAGAATGGAAGAACATGGTAGCAAAACAGTATTTCTGACAAGAAATTTACTTTCAGAAAACACAAATAACTCCTCCAGTTCAATAACCAAAGACAATCCTGTAAAAATGAAGGAAACTAGAACAGACGCTTCACAACGAAAGATAGACAAACTGTCCAAAAGGCCCTAAAAAAGGACTTGAAATCCTTAGCCCTTATAAAACGCAAATCGAGGGGCGCCTGGGTGGCTCAGTGGGTTAAAGCCTCTGCCTTCAGCTCAGGTCATGATCCCTGGGCCTTGGGATCAAGCCCAGCATGGGGCTCTCTGCTCGGCAGGGAGCCTGCTTCCCCTTCTCTCTCTGCCTGCTTCTCTGCCTACTTGTGATCTCTGTCAAATAAATAAATATTTTAAAAAATAATAATAAATAAAACGCAAATCGAAACAAGGAGGAGACAGCAATATGCACTCAAATGATGGCTGAAAGACCAACAAGACCACATGTTAGGGAGATGGAGGCAGCCAAAATACGCACACACTGCGGTGAAAGTGCGAAATTGTAGGGCCACTTGCAGAAACAGCTTAATGGTTCCTTATGAAGTTCAACAGCTACCATCGCTATTCATTGAAGCGAATAAAAGCCCATGTCTGAAAAGACTGCTTCAGAATGGTAAACCACGGTGGGTCTCCAAACTAGGCTGCGAGCACGGAGGGCAAGGAGGGAAGGCGGAAAGAGGCCACTTGAGGGACACGGGAAGGCAACCAGTTGAACAAGCAACAGAACTTACCCTCTACATGTGTCCTCGCACCAAAAGGATATCTTTTCACACCAAAAGGAGATCCCCGTACCACATGCCAGCATCTTACAAGTTTAGAGAGCAGCTTTGCCTGGATTTGGCCAAAAACTCCACACATTCCAAGATCAGGGGAAGGGCTGAAAAACCCCTCCCAACTGCCTGGATCTAGCTCGTGTCTACACATCTCAATGACCTCCTACAACCGCATGGACACAAATTGTGGTTCTTTTATAAAAGGGATCCAATTCACCAATGAAAAGAAATGTATTACTGATGCATGTAACATGCACGAATTACACAGGTGTTATTACCGAGCAAAAACATAAACATTAAAAAAAAAACCTAGACGCTGAAGAGCTCACAGATTTTAGGATTCTATTTATATGAAGTTCTAGAACAAGCAAGACTAATTTATGGTGGGGGGAAAAAGAAAAAAACAAAACAAAACAGAAAAAGGGTCCCTCTGGGAGCAGGGGTCACGGACAAGGAATTTTCTGGAATGACAGATAAGTTCTATCTCTCAATGGGGCTGGTTATGTACTTGGAAAAACTCAGTTGCACATGTATGATTTGTACATTTCACTGTCGATAGAGTTTAAGGAAAACTAGGAGCAAAAGTACTGGAAGTAAAACACAACTTCATAATAAAAGGTGTATACACATGCCCAATACACATGCCCAAATTGCAATAAATTCTATGATCACTGTATTAAGATCACTGTCTTAATTCATATAATACACTAGCAAATTTCTAATTTGGTTCTCTAGGTAACGTTAAACAACACTAAGGTAGTCTATCAAGAAAATGCAACATACTGGCTTTGTCCCAAGTCAAAGATATGGAAATAAGGTGATAAAATTATCTCAAATTTAGTTTATTCTCCAATACATTTTAAAAAACATATTTACTTGCTTTTAACAGCTTGCTGGGATGTGCTAACAAATATCACAATAAAGCCAGACTCCAGCAAATATTAATGGGAATATTTAGAAGTGTGATTTCTAAAGTCTAGATCATCAGTTTGCTGGAGATTTTTGTATAATAAAGACACCTATCAGCATACTACAACTAAGAGAATCCTATTGTATACTTACAAAGGTGCTAATTGCTACATTAGAATTAACATAGTAACATTCCTGGTGTTAACAATGGGCATGGGAACCTCCAAAGTGTCCCTCTAGGAGGACAAGTTTGAGATCCACAGTCACTGACACTCTGAAAGGTTAAAGGGTGTTCATTGATTTTTACAGAAAAGACAATCTTGAAAAGGTTGGAGCTTAGTTGCCCCTTAAAGATGAAATCCCAAAAGCTAAGACTAGAGAAATTCTAGCGGAGACTGTGGAGTGTTGAGAAGAAGAGTCCAGACTTTGGTGTGACATTAGCTCAAACCCTGGCACTGGTACTCTGCTACAGAACCTTGAACATATTTATAAAACTAAGTCTCATATTCTCCGTTCATAAAACAAAAAACCCTTTTTCAGGGTTGTAAGGAGAGAAGATGTGGATAACGCCTGGCCATAAAAGTGGTCAAGATCAGCAGTTACATTAAATGAGCAAATCACTGAGGGATACTTTCAAGTGACCAATTTGCTTTTTTCAAAGAGATTTTTCTGGAAATGAAAGGGAGTTAAGACTCTTTAGCCTCATATATATGATGAGAGGAGTCATTTAGAAAAAACATTGGAAATTAGGGTAAGGAATCAAATTTAGATAAGTGCCTAAAGACAAGTTTAAATATTTATGACAAAGGATTCCATGTCATTTTGGAGAAATATATATCTTTTCATATGTGCATGAGAATACATATGTAAGTACATACAGTGTTAGAATAAATTCTAGATATTTACAGATGTGTAGTCACTATACTAAGATATTCAGAGCAACAATTTATTCCAATTATATCTTGCTAATTTGCCAAGAAAAATGACTATTTATCCAACCTGGTACTTCCCAGGAGAGGTCTAACTTGGCTGCAGTTTTTAAAATTGGTTTCATTATTCTGTTGATTGTATGCTCCTGGACTTCAGCGTTAAAGGTGTCTGCTCACAAACACATCGCAACATGAGAAAAATCCAGAGACAGTAACCTAATGGGTTTTCACACATTTACCTATTATCTCAAGAAACAGCATCTGCTTCAATTATGCTAATTGAAACCATTCTATAACTCATAAGGGAGTCTGGTCTACTATTTTTGGCATATTGAAAATAAAAACATAGAAAATTATGCTAATTTCAAACAAATTTACACCCAATATTTCTCAATTATGAAAAAGAGCAGCTAGCTAGTTGGCTGTCTAATGATACAGGCAATTTCTTACTCGCTTGGTATTATTTTTCTAACAATCTCAGTCTAGGAAAATGATGGGAAGACTCCCTAGAAAACAGCCATTAGGTTATTGTTATACACAATGCATCCTGAAATGGTAAAGTGACCTAAGTTATCTATTAATAGGATGACCTACTTTTACATGACCAAACTACTGCTTGACCTGGTTCTACATGTTTCCAACTGTCTTCCAATTTGCTATTTCCATCTTCCTCTTTTTCCTAGATGTTTAGTCAAGTCAAAGGCTTGAAGACACTCTCCTTTGCCTTAGGAAACAGGTCAGAAATGTTAACACGCACCAGCCCTTTCTCAGTGTTACAGTTAATATACATGCGGGTCTTTTGAGCCACATCAAACATGAACTCCCAAACTATGGATGTCATTACAGATTTCATATTCCTTGTGCTGACACTCATGGCCCTTGGGAATAGCAGGAAAACTTATATGCCTAAAAGAGTTTTTGCTTTAAAGGAAGAGCTCTCTGCATTTCATGCAACAGGGCCTCCAGACACTTTGAGTTTAAGTGAGTTCAATTATTGAGTCCTAGCTCCAGGGAGCTCCTTGGCCCCAATAATGGGTTTCCTCAGGCTGCCTTACACCCCAACCCCCAGTAGTCCCTTTGCTCAAAATTACAGGAGAATTTTGTTGTTGTATAAAATCACTAACAGCCTTGAGCAAAAACGAATTCAAGAAGCATTCCTGGGATAAAGGAAGTCAGCCTTAAAGAACTGGGATGAATTCCTCACTGCCTCAGGGTAAAAGTCAATTCCATTTCAGTATAAGAAGTTCTCTCTGTTTTAGTACCTGTCTACCTTTGCAAGGTCAACTCAGGATTCCCATTTTCTCACACTGGATTCCAGACAAGCTGAACAACTTTGGCTTCTTTTAAAGTAGGATGCCCTCTCCTGGCTCTGGATTTGTTCCACTATTTTCTGACATTCCACAACATATACCTTCCCCCTGACTTTACGGAATTCCTGTCCACCCTCAAGACCTCAGCTTAGTTACATTTTTTTCCAAAGAATCCTTCCCTGATGCTCCCAGATTCTCCTTAAATGACATTCTTCAGCACTGCCTTAGCACCCTCCAATCCTTTAAGAAGAAATGAGGTTTTAGGATGGGAATAAGAGAACAGAAAATATTGTCTGTCTATGGCAAAAATGAAATAGAAATCTTATCCCCAATTGGGCTGAATTCATTCTGAGTAAGTTGGGTCTGGCCTACGGAGTTTAAAAACTGGGTGATGTAACACCATGTGTCAACTCTCCTCAAAAAAAATTTAAAAATAAATTTTTAAAAAATGGGTGATAATCAAGATTTCTGGCTTCTCTATAAAAGAGATCAGAATATCTACCAACACTACTCTTATCTTTCAACATGGCAAAAATTAACAAGGGCTGGAGAGCATATGCCCTCTGAGAGCATAAAATGGGCTCCAATTCACAATCCCCACCACTCACTAGCCAGCGCCTGGTATGCTGGCCTTCTGTTGACGGCTAGACCCCCCACTGAGTGTGTGAACTTCAACTCTGGAGAGATGGAGGTGGAGACTGTAAAGATCATGTCCATGTTCATATTGGTAATGGGAGGCCAAAGGGAGACAGAAAACCAATTGTGTTGGGAGATTCAAAACTTAGGAGGAGGAATGTGGAGAGAGATACATCTCCAGCTTTTCTGCCTCAGTACCACTAGCTCAGCTAACTTGCATAGGGCTTTGGCACCATCCACCAGGAACCTAAAGCGGGACAGTCAACACGATGCATTCAGTTAAAACTCTGCATATTTAGGGAACCTAGCACCTGGATACAGGTAGCTCCCAGACCACAGTGTGCTGGAGCCAATTTCTAGGGCAAAAGCCAGCATTCAGTGATTTGCTTCAGATTCTATATTTTGATGCCTCGCACGGCCCTGGCCAAACAAAATGGGTGGCGCATTTATTCTCTGAGCAACGGGGAAAACATGGGCCCAGTGAGGAAATCCAAAAGGAGTCCATGAGAAAGCAATTTCTGTACTTCATCATAGACTTCTGTTCCTTTCAAAAGCTAAGGTATTCTTTAGGGTATGATTTCATCTCTGGAGACTAATGAAATATATTATTTCTAGGAGATGCAAATTTTACTTCAGTGTTATGGGAAAATAGGGACACTTTAGACCATAAAATGTGCATTTTATGCTTTAGGGAGAAAGACTTTTAAACACGCCCTGCCATCCAAAAAATAAATAGCTTCATAAAACTGCCCTCAAGAAGATGAAAAGGTTGTAACTGTAAGAACAACATCTTACAATGGACTGCAAAATGCAATTATTGACCATAATATTATGTTCTCCATGACACTTAGAGACCTTCTAGAATATCCCTTCCTATACAGGTGAACACGGGTGCTACCATATTGTATTGGTCGCCTGTTGCTGTAAGAAACTTCGGGGCTTGAAACAAAATAAGTTTATTATCTTGCATCTCTGGAAGTCAGGTGTCCTAAAATCAAGGTGTTTGCAGGGTTGCTTTCCTTTTGGATGTTCTGAGGGAAAATCCCTTCCCTTCCTTTTTTTAATCTCCTAGAGGAAAACACCTTAGTTCATCATGGAGCCCTTCCTCCATGTGCAAAGCTCATGATACAGCATCATCCCATCTCTCTAGGACTTCCATACCCTTGCCTCCCTCTTACTGACCTTTGTGATTACATTGACCCACCCAGATAATCCAAAATAATTTCTCTAACTCAAGCTCTTAATCTAACCTCATTCCAGAGTCCCTTTTGCTGTGTAAGTTAACATATTCATAGGTTCTGGGGATCAGAATGTGGACCTATTAGGGAAGTGGGTTTCATAATTCGGCGTACAAGCACATGGACTGAAGATGTGAGCTACAAACGAGGAGAGCAGGGAGGGTAATGGGAATTAGGAGGGTAATGGGAGTAAAAAAGTGCATTTAGGAAGCTCACTCACATAAGGAGGAATATTCTATTTGTTCTCGTTTCCTATCTTCAATCTACTAACGTGTGTTTGAAATCCTTGCTCTTAGAAACATTTTTATTTGAACCTTGTAGACATAAGTAAGATTCTTTTTAAAAAGAATGGATAAATATTTAGTGAGCATTGTACTGAGCTCTGACCAGCATACACTCATTTAATATTTATTTTAAATATGAAAACATGGAGCTGTTGTCAAAGAAAAGACAAGGACAGTATTTAATATGTTATGTGGCTAAATGAGAACATTACCCTGTAATCCCTGATGAGAGACCAGGACCTTCAGTCATAATTAAGTTAGGGAAGGGTGCGTGGGGGAGGGGGGGGAACAAGAGTAATAACAAATACTAATTGCTTACTATGTTCCCTATGGATTCCTACAATCAGCCTTATTTGACAGATAAGCAAATAGAGATACAGGAAAAGTAACGTATTCCAAACTTCAAATCTAGGAAGTGAGGGCTGAGGTTTGAAGCCAAGAGATCTCCATGCAGAACCAGAGGTTAGAAAGGCCTCGTATTTTTTCTTAACTGTTTTAGGTTGATCCATTTCAGGGCAGAGCTAGAGAATGGCAGAATATACAGTGGAGGTTTCTTTATGCAGATCAAGATATACGGTTTGTACTAGTGTTCTCCGAGTTAACCCCAAAACCCCAAAGAGATATTTGATTTGAGAAGCTGTTCCAATTTGCGACGGACTATTCCACGGATTTTAAAAAGATACGAAGAAGGAAGAAGAACACTTTCACACACAAACACATTAAAAAAAGGTAAAACACAAACACACACACACACACACACACAAACACATTAAAACACAAACACATTTTTTAAAAAAAGGTAAACCAACTCTTTTCTGAGAGAAAATTCATCTAAGGAATGCTTTTCACTAAAAACATTTCTTTTGGGGTGCCTGGGTGGCTCAGTCAGTTAAGAGGCCAACTCTTGATTTCAGCTCAGGTCATGATCTCAGGGTTTTGAGACTGAACCCCCACATCGGGCATCATGCTGGCTGTGGAAGCACCTTAAGATTCTCTCTCTCCATTTCCGTAAAAATTAAGAAAAATAAAATAAAACATTTGTTTCCAGTTTCCACCCTCCCCTCAAAGATTCCACGACCAAGACATTCTACATCTTCTTGTACCTGAAGGTAAAAGCCACTCCAGGCTCAAGAAATAGGATGTGTTAGGTGAACAAGCATCAGGACTTGACACAGAACTCTTTGGGCTCCTGTGGTGGCTGAACATTTCCATGTCTCGCCTTCTACACAAACTTTGCTACTTGAGACCATGAACCTGAAGCCACTGTCATGTTAATCTCCTGAAAGAATATGGAGTTGTTTGCTATGGGGGCGGGAGGAACTCCTTCAGCAATTTAAGATTAAAATTGGAATTCTGTGGTTGGTTACAGACTGCTCCATCCCTTTTACCCCAAAGAGAAAAAATGGATACAAATCTCGACTTGCCATTTACCATCTCGGCAAATTACTTAATCTCTGAGCCCTCATTTCCTCTGTAAGGCCTGGGAAATGTGGATCATAGTTATTTTGGGCAATATTGCTGGAAAAATTAAAATAAACGATTATGCAAAGCCTGGGTTCACAAAGCCTGGGCTAATAGCTGCTAGGTTACCCTCCCCGCTGTCATGGTTTGTAGTTCACAACTCCAATCCATGTGCCTTGTAGGCAGAATTATGAAATCCACTTCCCTGATGGGGCCACATTCTAATCCCCAGAACATAGGAATCCCTTTAACCACACACACACACACACACACACACACACACACACACACGTGTCAAGAAATGGAGGAGGGCACTCACTACTCCAAAAGACCTGAATCACAATAGCAGAACTTATCCAACAAAATCAACATAAGAAATCATGCAACATTTCTTATGTTACAGACCTAGAGGAAGACAGCATTTGGGGCTGGGAAACATTTCAGACCAACCCTCCCTTTTCTTATGGAGGAAATGAAAATCAGAGAGAGGGAACAAGAACAACAACAACAAAAAAATGGGTGCAAGATTCTTGAGGATTGTCCCTTCTGGGGTTGGAAGTCAGACCACAGACACCCAGACACGGTCCCACCTTAATAATGACAACTTAGTAACAATGGTGGTAATAACTATTATTTGGGGGGATTTTCAATGTGCTAGACTCTTGAAAAGCATTAGGTCATTTGTATTCCCCAAGCCCTTGAGAGATCAGGTTTTATTAACACCCCTACTTTACAAGTGAAGAAACTACCACATAAAAGGCCACAGTATCTTTGAGGCTGGGTGCCTAGTACATGGCAAGTGAGTTTGGAAGCCAAACTGAGGCAGCCAGCTGAACCCTCAACTATCATCCATGCCTTGTGTTAACAGCCTGTATAAAGAGATGCTCACACTTACACACACACACACCATTAATAATAGGTCACTCGCAGTTACTACTTTTTAATTTTTATTTTCAAATATAGCTCCATCAGGACATTCTATTTCCTTCCTCTTAATTCTTGTCTCCTTGTAATTTTATCTAAGCCTGTAAAACAAGAACCTTCCACTGTCTAACCACTATTATTTTAATTAGCATGAGTAGCAAACCAAATTATAATGCATCAGTACTTTTTCATGGCAGTTTAGCCTTTTTAAAATCTCTAAGCTGTTAATTTTTTTTTAAGCACAGCACTTAGGACAGATACCAAATCCATGTCAGGGAATAAACCTTTGCAAGTTTTACAATTGATATGCTACCAGAAAATCAAAGGCTTTGGGGCAGATCCTGAACCACAGATACTTTTCCTAGAGAAAAAATTTCCAATCTTGAAGAAAATATATACCTTAAGGTCTAGATCTTCTCAGTCAGATTTGTAAGAACAGGAAAGAAACCGCTATGAGCCTAGGCTTTGCATAATCATTTACTTTTTCCAACAATATTGCCCAAAATAACTATGATCCACATTTCCCAGGCAATACAGAGGAAACGGAGGCTCAGAGATTAAGTAATTTGCCGAGATGGTAAATGGCAAGCTGAGCTTTGTATCCATTTTTTGTCCGACCCGAAGGCTCATTCCACTCCAACACAACACACCCAGGAGGAAACACATTTCCGTTTGAATGTTGCTGTTTTTCCCCATTCAAAGCGGAGTGGACAGTACCGGGTGCGCATTTAGTGAGTGTGCATAAATCCTACTCCTCCCCCATCAGCTTCCAAAGCAACAGTTAATTCCAAGGAAAAAGGTGGTTGAGGTAAGAAGAGGCAGAGGTCAAGCTTGGAATGCCTAAAAGCCTTTAATGTAAGGCAATTTGACACATAGACCTCGGAGCTAAGAACATCTTTTTTTTTTTTTAAAGATTTTTTATTTATTTATTTATTTGACAGACAAAGATCACAAGTGGGCAGAGAGGCAGGCAGAGAGAGAGGAGGAAGCAGGCTCCCCACTGAGCAGAGAGCGCGAGATGCGGGGCTCGATCCCAGGACCCTGGGATCATGACCTGAGCCGAAGGCAGTGGCTTTAACCCACTGAGCCACCCAGGCGCCCCAAACATCTTTATTTTTAAGAGCGAGAAAGCAGGTGTGCATGTGTGGGGTGGGGTGGGGGGGTTGCAGAGGGAGAAGGAGAGCAAGAATCCCAAGCAGGCTCCATGTCCAGTACAGAGCCTGGCCTGGATCTCACTCCCCTGAAATCATGATCAGAGCCAAAATCAAGAGCCAGACACTTAGCTGACTGAACTACCCAGGAGCCCAGCACCTCTGTATTCGTAAAGGCACTTACAAAAGGTCATTTTTAAGATGTCCGTTTCCTGTTTGTCACTTCCTCAGGTGAAAATTTATCAGTAGTGACCACAATGAACTTGCTCTGCACCCAGGCCTCCTCGCGCCCCAGAAAGTAGAAAGGTGACACAGACCCACTATTTTTCTGAAAAGCACTCAGAATAGCTTTCCTTTGCATTTTTAAGAACTCCATGAATTACTTATTATAAACTTTCTAAGTTATTCTGGAGGCTTAAAGACTTTCAATTCACTCACATCTTTATGGCAAAGGAATTCCAGAATGATAAAAAGGTATCATAAAGCTAAGTATATTTGAAACTATATTTAAGAAAAACAATTCCCGTGAGGGGTTTTAACTGGAGATTTTGTCCTTCGGGTATATGCAGCCACAGTTAATAAGCATGTAAATCAGCTACAGAGACCATTATTTCTGTATCCTCAAACCCTGAAAAATGTCCCCGTGGAGGCAGACATGTCTTGCTGATGATGAGATGACAAAGGACATGGATAATCCCAGTTATTTGCCAGCGCCCCCTTAGGGATCCCCGAACACTCGTGTCCTCAGCCTCCAGCTGCCCCTCCAATGGGGTAGGAACTGCGGATTCACCTGCACTTTGAAACGGTGCAGCTCCAGCCCCACGTGTCAATACCTCTCGGAGGCTACACCTGACCAGCATCTCCCACCTCTGGGCTCTTACATCTCTGGAAGAGCAAATGTAAAGGCACATTCCAGCTGTTAAGATACATACTTGCCTCAACAGTTCTATACCAGTAATTTCTGCCGAGGAAATATTTAGTGAGGAGTACGTTCAGGGACAAGGTCTCTTGTGTGTTACAAGGTTGCTCCTCTGAGAGTTATTTTTAATGCCCAACAATAGGGGATTGCTTAGTCATTTAAAATGACGCTGTAGATGTCCACGGCATAAGGTCAGAAAAAACAGGTGACCATAAATACACTTTAACCCCGTTTTTACAGATGTACACACACCCATGCACCAACAGTCACACACCTCAGTACACAGGGGGGTATAGGTATTTTCATTTTCCTTTTTCTTTGTGTTTTCTATTGCCTTCTACACAAACAACATAGCAATGTTTATAACCAAATCTTAATCGTTCTTAGTTCGTGTGTATGAGATATGGGAAGTAGCCCAGGAACAAGAATGAAACGAGAGGGTGCATAAAGTTCTTCGCCTCTGTCAGGGGATTCTCAAATGTCACCTAGATGCTGGCCTCCCTGGCCCTGTCTAAAATTGGAACCTCCACCCTTGATGCGCCAGATCCCTCACCCGCCATGTTTTAGCGCCATAGCATTCTTCGCTATGCCATCCAACAGGTCATCTTTTAATTTCTTACTCAGTTTTTGTCTTCTCTCTCCACAAAGCAGGAGCTCCTTGAGGGCAAGGAGTTGGTTTTGTTCACTGCTGTGTGGCTGGTGGTCCCTTGCACAATGGATGCTTGCTTCCTAGTGGTACAATGCCGACTGTCCAGGAATAGCTCAGACCACACCAAAAGTCAACCAAGTTAGATTCTCCCAAGTACTCAGCTTGTAAAAAAGTGCTTAAAGCAACAAAATAGGGGAGTTGGGGGGGCGGGGAGTTTGACTACATTCAGAGCAAGAAGATGTGGATTTGGCAAGTCTACCGAGTAAGATGGCGCATGGTTTGATGATGAGGAACTCAGTTCAGCTTGTTACGGATCTTCTCTTCGAAGCAAGGACAGCAAGAAAACGTACAAGTACCACTGAAAATAAGGCCACTCCATTCTCAAATAAGGAGGATATGAATGTCCTTTGGTTGCCCGGTAGGCGTCTGGCCCAGATGATGACCACTGTCTCTGGGAGGCTGTCCCTCTGCTTTAGGCACCGCTCAACACCCTGGGCGACCTTGTAACAGCACGATTCACTGTAGTTAATTATTGCGCATTTAGAAAGTCAGATCTTTGAATCTAAGCACTGTATTCTATTTACTGTGGAAGCCTCAGAGCCCCCTTCTCGTACAAAAAGTCCTCAATAAATACAGGTTTTACTAATTGCTAAACCATAAGCCAGGGTACCAAGAAAATTTGCAAATTAGTTTATTGATCCACAGTGAGGGAACTTTAAATATCAGAGGATTAGAAAAGTAACAAAAGATAGAGAACAGACTGCCTAATTTTACAAAAGTAGAACAAATATTTGGCAACTCATTCACTGATGCGTTTGTTGTTGATCTCAGGCCAAATTTTATACTGAAAAACTGAACAGAGACTTCATGAGGACCTCAGAAAATAAGTTATGATGGGGTGCCTGGGTAGCTCAGTCAGTTAAACATCGGCCTTCGGCTCAGGTCGTGATCCCATGGTCCTGAGATTGAGCCCCACATCGGGCTCTCTGCTGCAGGGAGCCTGCTTCTCCCTCTCCTGCTCCCCTGCTCATGCTCTCTGTCTCTGTCAAATAAGTAAATAAAATGTTAAAAAAAAAAAAGAAGAAGTTATGATCAACAGGGGCCATCTTGAGTTCACCTAGAAATACTGTTGCCTGGCCCTCTGCAGTTTCTTCTCGGCTACAGTTAGTCAACATCTTAGAAAATGACCAGGAACTTTTGATTTCTGCAAAAGCCATCAAACAATAGCTTATATAATATCTATGTTCATAGTGTCCTGCATATAACAGATACTTTATAAAAGTCAATTGGGCAAATGCTTCCAAGAGTATTAACCGAACCATTTCCTTCTAACATTTTTTGCGTGTGATTTTTTTTCCCCTTCTCCTAAACCATGCTCCTCTATCTTAAGACATCCATTTCTGACCACCATCTAGTGGTCAGGTCCACTAACCCTTTGTTGAAAACATCATTCCAAGTGTACCATATTGCTTTAGTTACAGAATTTGAGAATTTCTTCACATCAATTATTGGGCAATATGGAAGCCTAAGATCATCCATCACTTTAGCCGTGGAGAAGACTCAGGTTAACAAAAGCAATGACGTAGATGCTAGAGGTCAAGATAGATACCTTTGTCTTTCCTTGGTTTTTCTCTTCCATCCTTTCAGAATCCAACCCCCGTTGTACTCCTTTTACCCTTTTATCCTGGTAGCTACATAGAAAGGATATCCATCTAATAAACTGATTATACTCAGATGTGGAGGGCTGAATGTTTCATCACCATGGGACTTTTAAACAAAGAGGATAGAGGATGGTTATTTCCATGTATCCCTGACATACAGGCATAGACAACACACACTCAAGCTCAAATTCAATTCCCCCCACTGATACATATGAATGCTCTGGAAACAGGTCGACACAAACCTGTGCATGCATGTGCGTGCGTGCACATACACCCACACTCACCACTCACACTCATGAGGTTATACAGGAGGCCCTGCATGAATTGAATTCTTTCTCCCTTGTATACGTGTGCTTGAGTAGAAAAGCCTTCTAAGGGGAGGTAGGAGGCTTGGATTCTTGTACTGGCTTTTCTAGCTGGCAGGTTGTGTCATTCTGAGCAACTCCCTTTCCTCCCTACACTCTAGTTTCCTTATAAATTGAAAGGAATTTAGCACAGGACATTAAGTCTTCAGAAAGCTGTAGGAAGGGCTGAAGAAGTGGGCTCTAGGCCAGTCTCTTGAAAGGTCTCCAGAATAGCAGAGCACCATGCCCCTGAGGCAGAGGCTACCACCTCTGAGGCCACCACTAGGGTCCTGCTGGCCTGTGTCTGAGGCCCCCCTGCCAACTGTGCGGCAGTCTGTGGATATCCCACGCTGGAGAACACACACCGACCAGCAATCCAGAGACGAGAGTCAGGTCAACAAGTTGCCCCTATACCTTCTAACGTTTGACAGCTAGAAGACCAGAAAGTGAACACTGGAATGTACTGTTGGAACAAATCACCTTCTTGTTGGCTAGCAGAGCACCTGGAGCCACGGGTAAGAGGCCACGTCCTCAATGATCCCTTCAAATCTCATGCAAATACAACTGATCAGGAAAATTTAGGTCCAGTCCAGAGCCCTCATTGCAAGGAAATTTTGCAATCTTGGGCATACGATTTTTAGCTTTCTAGCTCCTGTGGGACAGATGAGCACATGGAGATTAAGACCACATGTTGAAGGCCAAGAAATGGTATCCAGCACTGGTATGTTCTGAGAGGGCAAGACGGTATTTCAGAAGCCAGGGAGTTCCTATCATTGGAGATGTGCAAACAGGACCCAGGAATGCTGTAGAGAAGACAGATTTTGACCAGTAATTTGCAGACCTTGCTGCCTATTTTAATCCACTGGCCCCCAGTTCCAAATATCCTGGCTCAAATGGTCTGTGGTTAGTCCCAGTCCCAATTTTTTTTTTTAATTCTTTCCAAATGATTGTGAGGCATGACTGGACTTAGGAACCACTTGAGTACAACATTCAAGATCATTTCCAGTCTTGCATATTTATGCATTCTTGACTCTAGACCTGTAGGACTACACAGTCATATAGGTCACGTTTCTAGTATAAGGTGCCAAATGTTACCTTCAGGGGAACACAGAATCTCAAGAGACTGCCGGCTGTAAAATGGTACATTCCTGTGTTACCTAATTTGAAAGGAATCTGGTTATCAACTATTTTGTGGTAATAAAAATTTGTGCCCTCTAACTGAAGGCAAACTGTCACATGAAGCACTCACTACCATAGAATGGGGAAAAGAATGCAGAGTGGTGCAGTCTTGAAGGCATTTTAAGATTTCCGTGACACACAGACACAGAACCTCCATGCACACAGCAGACACACACACATACACAGACCCACACAGACCCAGATACACACACACACACACACACACACATATACACACAGAGACAAGAGAAACAGACCCATCCATATACCCACAGAGGCTCACACAGAGAGAAACACACAGAGAATATTAGCTCATCTTTGTGTCTAGAGATTTATCCTCTGCACAAACACCAAACCCATTGTTTTTATGTACTTGCCCTTGAAGGGTTGGTAAATGTTTGGCTGAGCAGAAGGGCAAATACAGACAGGTTCTACCACTGGTATTATAATCAGTGACTCAAAAAAGATTATTCTATCCAATTTATAGCTCAAAATCCAAATTTGTCACACTTTGTAAATGTCTGGGGTTTTGCTGGGACAGCAGGTCCTGGTGTAGAAGACACAAACATGAACACCTGGGGTATATCCCATATACCAGAGTGATTTCTCTGAAACTTCAATATAGGTAGAAAATATGCAACTTGGTTCCATATTGGGGACTATGTATATAAACTAGAGTGTTAGAGGTACCCAGAAATAGAAAAGTTGGCTTTGGCCTCAATGAAGGCTCATAACAAATTTGGACAGAAAAATAAGATGGGCTTACAGTTGCATTTTGCAACTCAACTCACTTTAATTTTCTTAATCATTTATCTAGCCAAAACTAAGTTTTATACTCTGAAGGCAAAACACACTTCTGCCAAAGGAAAAACAAAACAAAACAAACAAAAAAAAAACCCAAAACAAAAACAAAACCTTGGTTCATCGGTGTTTGGTGCTGGATAATACCAAGCTATATACACTGAAATTTAGATGTAGAAGCACATCTAGTCTACTCATCAGGCTACTGATTTTTTCGTAGTTTCTCCAATGTGGTGAGAATAATGGCCCTCCAAAAATGCTCCCACACTAATTCCTGAAACCTATAAAGGCATAGATTCTCCTACATGGCAAAGACTCTCTGAAGGGATAACAGAGGATAACAGGCCTGAGTTGGGGAAATTATCCTGGATTATCTGGTGGGCACCATCTTTTCACAGGAGTCATTAAAATACCCAACTTCCCCTGGCTGAACCAATCAGAAAGAAGTCACATGAGCAGGCCTCCATCTGCCCCGCTAGCCATAGAGGAAAGACCCCAAGCCAAGATTACAGATCACCTCGAAAAAACTGGAAAGGCAAGGAAAAGGAATTCTCCAAGAGTCTCCAGAAAGGAACACCACCTGGCTAGCATCTTGATTTTAGTTGCGTGACCTCTATATTGGACTTCTGTCCTACAGAATGGTAAGATAATGCCTTTGTGTTACTGAGCCACTAAGACTGTAGGAATTTGTTACAGCAACAGGTAGAAAACTAAAACATCCAGTAGCTTTCCTGCCGATGATGGTTCCCTTCTCACCAGAGTGGTAGAGGCTGGTCACTTCCCAGTAATAGTCAAGAAAATCATTGACCTCCTATTGACTATTTGAAAGGAAGCCTAGATGAAGCAGGAAGGGCATATAGTTTGGAGTTGAAGGCATATCTCAACCAACAAAGAACATGACCCTGAGAAAAATTTCCATTTTTCTGAGGTTTAATATATTTTATATATGAAGAATAAGAAGCCTTGCTTATTTTAGAGAAGAATTGAAAATAGACTTAAAAGGAGATAGAAACGTGTTTTGTGTATTATACTCTATAAATAACCATACTACCTTTTTCCTCCAACAAAATTATAGACTTTGTCAAACTTACTACAGAAATGATTGTCTCCCAAATACCCATTCTTTTTTGTTCTTATGTAAGAATCTCCCAAGTTCTAGCTGAGAATATGGCAATTGATCCCTTGCAGCCAAGGATGACTATAGGACTCAAGTTCTAACCAATGGGACATCAGTGACCATTTTAGTAGTCAAATCCCAGATGATGCCCTTGATAAAAGGATGTTGCCCTCTGCTTTTTCTTTTCATGTTCCTATAGACCAAAATGGCTGGGGCAGCAGAGAATCATAAACGAGAGCAATTTGCTGGGGCAGGGTTGTCAGCAACACATACCTATTCACTCATAGATTATGGCAACAGCAGAGTTGAGTGGTTGAAAAAATACCATATGACCTTCAAAGATACTTACCATTAGGCCTTTATAGCTAGAGTTTATTGGCCCCTGCTGTAGGTGATAGGAGGTCAAGAATATAGATAAAATCTGAGTCCTGGGACAACCTCCTAGAGCAGAGATGCTTTTCCCTTTTGACTACCTACCAGCTTGGAATTTTATACTAACCAAAAATAAACCTATATTGTTGAATCAACTATTATTTTATCAGTCACAAGTGAGCATCATAAACCAGACTTAGTAATACGAACAATGATCATGATAACGACTATGATGATGACTACCATGAACACATGTGGTGGTGCTTACAACATTCTAGGACTCCTCCAAGTGTGGATATTACACATACATTTAATGCTCATGATAATTCTATAAAGCACTATTTTATATTTCTGCTTGACAGTTGAGGAAGCTGAGGTCTAGCAGTTAAGTAACTTTTTCAAGAACATAACAAAAAGGTGACAGAACCAGATCTGGAATCCAGTCACTTGGCACCAGCATCTCGGATCTTAGCCATACATTAAAATGCCTCTTAGCAGATCCCAGCTCTTCCATTTTGACTCAGCAAATCTAAAAGTCAACCTCCTGAAATTCATTTTAACAGGAGACCTAATAGAAACCATAGCTTAACCCCAAAATATCAACAAGTGGTGTGGTAGGGCTGAGAACACAATTGGCAATTTGTTTTCTTTTAAATAAAATGTCCTTTTTTATATTGTACACCTAGACTTCAGACTCAGAAATAGCCTAAATTAAAGATTTTAATTAAGCTTAGCAATCTTGTTTGAATTAAAATAATCTATTTGGAAATAAAGACAAATACAAAGAAAGGCAAAAGTTCAGAGGCATAAAATGAAGTCTGAGAATTCATGATAAGGAGGAAGATGGGGGCATAAGAAATGGAGAATTGGACATCCTTGTGTCCTTACCAAGAACAAGAAACAAAGCAGAATACTTGACCTCCTAACTACCGACAAGAGTTTATGTTGAAAAAGAGATTTAGGAAAATTGCGTTAGTTGCTCCAGGTCACAGAAATAGTCAATGAAACCCATATCTTTGTTACCACAAGCCAAGCTTCTTTATGCTAGACTGTCTTTAAGAGGATAAAATGAAATAAATAACAAAAACCCCTGGGGATTCCAGGAAGGAAAAGGTTGAATAAGATGGGGGCACTTCCTTAGAGCTTCGACAAAGGATCACACAGGCATTTCAGAAGGCCAGGAAGCACAGTACTGGCCCAAGGCTGATAAAGTGTCTTTTGAGGAAAACAGGAAAGAAAATTCTCAAATGCTGGTGTAAGAAAGTAAAGTCAGTTCAAGGTCAAAGCCCCAAAACGAGCACAAGGTCATAATAAAGAGGTTACATCTGTGAGGAAATTGTTAAGTATTAAAAACTCAGCTGGCATATCTATTTTCACTTTCACAGGGGAGATTAGTTGCTGATAAGCTCTTTGTTATTGATTTCTCTGAGCCTTGAAGTTCCCTAAAGATGGGGAATAGGATAGGATGAGCTCCATTACAACTGTGAGGTTAAATGCAAGGCATTGTGGTTGCCTCAATCGATTCATTAAAAAGAAATGGCTTGTAGAACTAACTCACTGTATAATACTATCCCTCGGTTCCATACTGCCTAGAACTAATAAGGAGAATCTTTTATCTCTCAAAATGAATTTGAGTCCTGGACTTAGAGTTGAAAGGCCTTTTGGAGATTTTCTACTCATTTCATAGGTGAGAAACCAAAAGTTTCAGGGATGAAACTTCACAGCTGATGAGAAGGAAAGCAAAGATGCATTGGTTACATTGTGCTTTCTTGGTCTTAGAGCATGAAATCCATCTGTTGGCAAGCACATTCCAAAACTGGTGAATGTTATTGTGTTCCGTCTGGAGTTGATTTTGTCTGAGCCATGGACCAGCATTCTGAAATGTTCAGGAGGGAAGATTTGTATAGATAATGCAAAAATCAAGAACAGTTTTGTATAATATAACACAAAAACCACAGAAGCGATCTTCCCTTAAGTGAACTGAGTAGTATCTGCTTGGTGTGGTCAAAGAATAAGTGATGTAGAGGGATATGGGGCAAGAAGGGGCAAGATGTGTCTGGAAAATTAAGCCATGACCTGGTCACACCAGGTGCTTTGTAGACCACAACTGCAAGCTTGGGATATTCTTCTAAGTGCAATTCAGATTATTAAATGCGTTTGGGCTAAATTATGACAAGGCTCGTTTCAACCACTCATCTACTTATTCCTTTTACAATCAAGCATACTTTTAGGCTCCCGGAAAACAAGAAGCTACATTAATACATTCTGCCCGTGAGACCCTCAAAGTCTTTTGGAGGAGACAGTACTCTAAAATGTAACACAAGGGAACAGGAAGGGAGCAACAAACAAGAGATACTGGTACTCCAGGAGAGTCTGCAGAGACAGGAATGGTCACGTGCATTCTTGGACCATACAAGTCTTTAGTTGTCAGAATAATTTCATAGATGGACTCTCACTTGATCCTTACAGTAATACTGGGATATACAGGTCAACCTTCACCATTTATGAAACTGATACTCAAGGAAGCCAAAGGACTGAGAGAGACCACACCTCAAAGATGGCAGAGTCCAAGGTCAAGCCTAGACTGACAGAAGCAGCTGCTTCCACTTATGTATGTGTAATACTATACAATTATTCCCAAACTCAGTAGTAAAGATTTTTGTCATTTATTAAGAGGCCTAGAACAGAGTGATGGCATATTTCTGCTTTTTACTATGAGGGAAAATACAAGAAAGGACTTCTGGTTCGAACACCTCTACAGAACATACAGAGCCCCGTAAATTACTTTGAAACATCACCCATTACCTTTTAGGAAGCAAATAGGATTTTACCTTCTAGTGGAATGGCCTAGCATGGCAACACTTCAATTCAGCTTTGAATGAAGAAAGGTCTTTTCTCACTACTATTCTTTTTTGCTTCCTTCAGTATTTATTTTGTGTTCAAAGTTCTGGAGAAGATTCATGAGCAACTAAATTAGTGCTGATACTTTTTTCCCATAGACCTGTAGTAAGGATTAAACAAGAAAGCACTCTCCTATATTTGAGGTGGGGAGTAGATGCTGGGAACTAAGGCAACTCAGAGTCCCAACCATCTTCCAGGATAACCCCAATGGCGTACTTGTCCTGAGGCAGGCAGGCTGGGGTTGGAGTGGAGTTTGGCTTGGAGGGAGGAAGCAAGTCCTGTGATCCTGACATACAGAGCTGTGTGGGAGTTTTCCACCTCTGTGCTATGGAGATCCTGACAGGACATCTGTTAATCACCAAGAGTTCCCTGGAAAGAACTGCTCTTGCAAACCCTACGGACACCAGAGAGAAAGGGCAGAACTAGCCCTCATGAACATTCTGGAAGGAATTCTGGTCCTTTTGGCCCTTCAAAGCACACAGGAAATAAATAGGTTGAATTTCCTATATCCATAAAGCTGGGAGAATGCTGGCCTTCACGGCTGATGAGAAGGAAAGCAAAGATGCATATGCTGGGTGTCTTGAGGGGAGACTGACTGAACCTAACACTTGCTAGTGCAGCTGCTATCTTCCAGCAGGCAGCCAGCCCAGAGGGGCGGATTCTGCAGGACTTAATAAGCATCATTAGCGTGACTGACAGAACTGTGTTCACCTAAAAAGTGACCCCCCTCAGGATCCCACATGAGAGAATACAGAGACAATCCAGAATAAGAAACTTCTGGAAAAACACAACTACTGGAATAGACAGTAGCTGGTTAAAAAAATTAGTAAAGAATATTCAATTACAGCATCAGTAATACCTTTTGAACTTATAAAGCTTTTGTTTTTCTTTATTTGAGACAAAGAGAGAGAGAAAGAGGGAGCAGAGGGAGAAGGACACTCCCCACTAAGCAAGGAGCCCAGTGGAGGTGGGGGTGGGTTGATCCCAGGACCCTGAGATCACAACCCAAGCCAAAGACAGACACATGACTGACTGAGCCACCCAGGTGCCCCTTAAATGTGATATTTGATCACAAAATTTAGTAGATAAACTGAATAGTTCATAGTATTTTCAGATCATGACAAAATCAGCATTTCTATCCCATTTATATAAAATTGTGTGTGTGTGTGTGTGTGTGTGTGTATGCATCAAAGAAAAAAATTCCTCATCAAAACCTTACTGGAGGTTATTTCAAGATAACCTGAAAAGGAAATATATACTTTCTTTACATTTTTGTGTACCATATGAATTCTATTAGGTAACATAATCAGAAAAGCTATATAATCAAAAATTCTATTTTTAATGAACAAAAAGACCAAAATTATTAAAATTATAAGGACTTTGTAGAGGATAGAAGACATGAACACTTAAGATAACACATTAACACAGTAAGATATTTTGGCCTAACTGCTAAATTACTATTTTTAGCTAAAGGATTGTATCTCCTACCACACACCGATGAGCAGCTAAATTCGGAGGCTGGGGAAGCAATAGGTAAGGCAGTGTCCCCAAAAGAATACCCCCTTAAGTGGTCCACTTGTCTCAACCCTGAGCTCCAATCTAAACACGTTCTTACTGATTCTCACTTGTATTACACACATATTCTTCAGTCCAGAGAGAAGCCACTGTGTTTGTTTCTGAATTGTTGGCCATTCGAGAGTCTTTGCATAAATTGTTAGAGGAAGTAAATTTCACTTTTAAGAAAGTTTATTAAACATTTGCAACTTGCAAATGTGTATCACGACTGAATCCTGGACCAGGAAGGAGCAGGACCAATCAGAGATGAGTGATGCCCTGAGGATGTGCGGTTCACACCCACAGAGGCCTGTTTATGCCAACTCTCAGAACAGGGCAACTAAACTCTAGTGGCACTTAATGAGGCACTTTATAAGCACCAGAAATCAACTGAAAAAGTGAATTGCCAGTAATTACTGTGACTAGTACTAATTAAAAATGTCTCTAAACGGGGACATGACAAGGATGTAAAATTTGAATCAGATTATGCACAAAGCCAGCTCAGGCAAGTTGGGAAGACTGCAGCTTGCCTCAGGTCAGTTGTTGGCTAAGAGCCCACTGGTCCTCAAGCTACAGAGAGCTCCCCTTCTGCCTTAAATCAACCACCGGAGAACACTTAACTAGAAAGTCACCCAGCAAATTGCACCCTCTACAAGTAGAGAGAGAAGTCAATCCGAGTAATTGCGAGCATTTCTGCAAGGTACATTAGAGGAGAAATGCCCTTCTTAACCTTAGTGCAGCCAGAGACACTTCTAGAGCTTAGCTTTATTGATAATTCTAAGTATTGATGAGACATAGTATTTAAAATCTGAACTTTAAACAATTACAGACCCAGTTGTTAATACTCTGCCTATCTAGTAAGAGCCCAGATATAAAGACTCTACCAGTACAGAAGAGTATGGGACATAAAGAATTGTGTCAGCTATTTGTGGGGGGGGTTTTGTTGTTGTTTTCAATCTACTGTGACTTTCTTTCTACCTTCTTAATAAATATCTCCAGTTGGCTGTGGGGAACATCTTTCCTGTAGTTTGGGTAGGGTTGATTTTGCCTTCCACCTGTCCCCAGAATGATGGTGATTAGTCCCAGCCTTCCCACATCTGACCACAGTGATTAGTTCACCGTGGTCCAGACAAATCATCTCTAAGGCTTGACATGTAGGTAACTGGAGAGAACACATCAACCTTATTCTGAAGTCAAGAGGTGAAGGTATCTTCTAAATCTTGAGTTTGGGTCACTATCATTTGCCACGGGGTGGGGGGCAGAGGATAAAGAGATCATGAAAATGAGGTCCTCATTGAGGAGAAGAGTAAATGTATGAAGGAGACAGGGAAAGGGGAAAAGGAAGGAAGAAGATACATGGAGGGAGAAGGGAAGAAGAGGGTCGTTGAAAACCTTATCTGAGCGCCCTGATCCAGCCATGCCGAAGTCTTGCTTGTTCATGGACCTTCCAGTTGCATGAAAGCTACTTTTGAAAATTTCGTTTGAAATTTATGTTATTTGAGATAGAAGCAATACAGCATGAGATAACTTGTGGTAGCCCTGAATTACAGAGCAGTGTCTGAATAACAATGGGGGTAACAAATACTATTCATATCAGGAAAGAATTCATTGGCTCACAGGTTTTACCTATTATTTAGGTTTTACCTATTATTTAATGTAAATTATTGCTCAATGTTTTACCATTTACAAGAGAGACCTGAAGTCAATCTAGAATAAAAGTACAGAACTGTATTTTATAGTATTTTATACTAAGTCCATCTTTTTTGTATCATTAGAGCTTCTAGAACTAAATAGAATGCTAGATAAAGCTCTGCAGCTCTTCTTACAGAAGATTTAATCTTATTGGAACCCTCAATTTGCTTAACGAATGATGCAAAGGCACCAAATGCTCTGTGGCAATACAGGACAGGAAAGCACGCAGGATCTCTGGTCCCAGGTGGCCTCAGCCCTCATAACACAACCAGTTGCTGGGAACATTATCCTTACAAGCTAGGATCTCCTCAAATGCCAGAAATTCTTGCTATTGCACTACCATCTTACACTCAGCCTTATCTGAAAAGAAGCCCAAAGACCAAATATCTAATATACATTTTAGTTTCAAGAATAAAGCAGGCTCCCTTTGTTCTGAATTCAGCATCAACAAGCTATGTCCTCCCCTGAACATAGAAATTAGGATCCTTCTCCAAATATCCCTGATTAATATCTCTGCCCTCAGATTTCCAGCATTCTGGAAAGGCCGTTTACCCCTGCTCATGTCCTGACTCTGATTTAATACCCTTTTAATACAGAGTTTGGTCTGAAGGTGAAAGCCACAAATCAATTTCCACAAATTTTAATTCCAACATGCAGGTTCTATCACTCTCAATCAATCTTTTATGCTTGTGTTTTAAAGTCTCAAATTAAGGAAGAAATTGCTTCAGATATTTTTAAAGGTGGAGATCTGAATTGGACATACCTCAAATCATGGTTTCAATTACGTTTTTGGTTCCCAAAGAAGCCAGACTGCTTTGAAATTACTCCATACAAAATATGGTCTTTGATGCAATTCTTGTCAGAATGTGTCATAACCACAAAATTGAGTGGTAGATTTAAAAATTTGGTATGAAAGCAAATAAGAATGACTAATCTGGCTTGTTTGGAGAAACTAAGTTACCGGAATTCTCTTTATCATTGAAATATTTAAATGTTTATAAACACTTACATAGGTATTATCATGTTCATTTTATAGATAAAGTTCTAAGCAATTTTAGAATCTGTCTCCTGATGCCAACACCTAGAAATCTGAGACAACTACAGACATGAGAGAAGGGAATGCAGGATTGACCACAGGCCACCTGGGGCATCTACTAACATGAAAAAACTACATATTTGGTTTTAACAGTGGCAGCAGAATTGGAGAAAAAAAATCTTAGTCCCTTACAAGAAAGCTGGGACATTAGATTGGAACTTCGGCAAGCCCTTCTGCAAGGGCTATGGTGGGAGGGAAGGCAAGATGAGTCCATTCCAGCCTCTGTTTGGGCTGAGGGTCGGGGGCAGCGGGGGAGGGGGAGTGTCTCCCAGATAGTCTGTAATCCCAAGCTACCTGTATTAATTTACTGCAGTCCTAAATTTCCATGAATTTTCTGACTTAAAACACACGTTTATTCTCATAGCAACCTGGAGGTCAGAAGTCCAAAATGGGTCTAATGAGGTTAAGATCAAACGGGCTGGGAATGTGTTTCTTCTGGAGACTTCAGGAGAGAACCCACTCCTTGCTTCTTCCAGCTTCCAGATGCTGTTCATGACCACCCCTTCCACCTTAAAAGCCAGCTGTGAAGCTGCTTTTCTCTGTGGCCGGCCACCTGCCTCACTCTTAGGAGCTTTGTGATTCTACCAGGCCCACTTGGGTACTCTAAGATTCTCTCCTCATCTCCAGGTCCTTCACTTAATCACATCTGCCAGATCACTTCTGCCATATAAAATAGCACATTCACAAATTCCAGGGATTTGGATGTGGACATTGTGAGGGGCCATTATTCAACCAACTCAATGGCCCTAACTTAAATCCGGGGGTTGAATTTAGACTGGCTCAGGGAACACAGAGTCAAGAAGTTGAAGTGACAGAAGCAAATTCCCTCTGGAAGAATGCACCTTCAGCATAAGCCCCTTGATATACACACAGATTAAGGCATGATTTCAGGTAAACATGGGCTCATAACCCAAATTTACCCATTGCAACAGAAAACAAGCCACCATCAGGAGTCAGCTGGAGTAACGGCAATTCTACCTCCAAGAACTTCAAAAATAATGAAATTATTAGAAACAGAACAGAAATGGAAAAACAGTGTGGTTAAAATGTTCATAGAAGATAAAGGAAAATAAAAACCTGAAATGAAGAGTCCATAAAATAATGACCAGAGAGATTTGATAAACAACATGTAAAAATAAACTCAAATTAGAAGCTCAAATGATGGGAAAGAACTTGTGCAGACCAGGGCGCTCTGTGAAAACTAAAAATGCCATAAATTTTTAAAAGTCGCTAACAGTATTAGGAGGCACTAATGGATTGAGAAATAGGAGTAAACATTCTGGAAAAGGGACAGATGAGTGACAACATAAAGATGCTTTTTACTGAAATTATTGCTGGTATTGTG
Source organism: Mellivora capensis (assembly GCA_004024625.1). Classification (NCBI taxonomy): domain Eukaryota; kingdom Metazoa; phylum Chordata; class Mammalia; order Carnivora; family Mustelidae; genus Mellivora; species Mellivora capensis. Next base: position 29,030 of record PISX010021457.1, read on the forward strand.
CATAAAACATAAAATTGGCAAAGCCTGCTGGAGAAACTAGAAGAGGTCTCAGCAGTTTGAGGGCCCACAGAGAAAAAGAATCCATCTTTCAGGCACCGCTGATTTTGTTTTCAAGACATTTGTTAATTTCAAGATAAGGAGAGTGTCCACCAGAAGGAAACCCCAAACATCTTTTCATCAATTGGTAACACTGGATGTTTACATGCTAAAGATGTGAGAGAAAAGAACAACAGACTGATTCCTACCAAAACTCCAACCCAGGATCAATTCCATTTAGACCTTGATTGTACTGAGGTACCTTGTCCCTACTCTAGCCAGAGAAAGAGCAAACCCTCTTTGTGGAAATTACCCAAAAGTTCATCTAGAGGCATATCATATATATATATATGTGTGTGTATATGTATATACACACACATATACACACAATGTCCTATATTCAGTAAAAATTTCTAGGTCTGCCAAGGAGAAGAACCATAATAAGTGGGAAAAGAAAACAGAAATAAACTGGTATCCTGGAGTTAGCAGAGAAGTGGATTTACATGACTGCTTTAAATAGAGAAAAAAATAGAGAAATAGGAGAAAATATGAAGAATTATAACAGATAATAGAAATTTATGAACTATAATGAAAATTGCCACCTATGAATAACACAATGATAGGTTCATAGCAGATTGTATAAAGATTAGTGAAATGAAGGACACATTAATAGAAAATATTTGAAATTAAAGCAGTGAGAAAATGTGAATTTATACACATGGGTGCACACACACAGGAAAGAATGCAACATACCATATTTAAAGAGAATTTTCTACAACTAATAAAAGACATCGGCCCATAGACAAAAGCAGTTCTGAAAACCTCAAGCAAAATACGTATGAGGAACAACCACACCTAGTCACGCTGTAGTAAAAACACTGAAAACCAAAGACAGTTTGGTCTTTAAAGCATCCAGATATGAAAAGGTACAAAACAAAATGAAACCACAAAAAATTCCCAACAAAACAAAGAGGCATATTACCCTTGCCAAAGTAACAAACAAGGAGACTTGGGCCTGAATTCTCAATAGCGACAATGGGAGCCAGAAAACAATGACATCACATGTTTCAATTTCTGAAGAATAACCACCAATCAAGGATTCTATATGGAACAAAAATATCCTTCAAAGACACATTTTCAGAAAATCAAAAACTGCAATAATTCATCTTAAGCGAAGTTGCTCTAAAGCTAAGGTCAGAAAGAATTGTTCAAGGACAATGATCCCAGAAAGAAGACACAGAAATGCAGGAAAGGAAGAAAAACCATGGGAAGAATCAAGGAGTAAACATAAATGAATACTGTCTCAACATCATCTCTTGTGTGGTTTAAAAATAATTAAAATAATTATGATACATGAAAATAATTCAGAAGATGGGGAGGTAAGTCTCAATGTTTATTTGTCTAATAACAATTCCAAAACACATAGAACAAGAACATATGAGACTCTAAGGAGTAATAAATACATGAGTGAAGTCCTAGATTTTAACACCATGGTCCAAGTCAAGGACACAGAAGATGTGACCACAACTTGACCCAATTCACATGTATAGAGTTCAACACCTAAAAAACAGAATATTCTTCCAGTTATATCTGGCACACTTACCAAGTTAGACTATAAAAAACAAAGTTGGAATAAATTTTAGAAAAGATTCAAGTCCTAGACAGTATCCTTTTACCACAATGAAACAAGATTTGAAATAGGTAACTGAAAGATATCTGGAAAAGTCCCAAATACTTGGAAACTAAAATAATTTTCAATAAACTTTTGACCCATGGGTCAAAGGTTAAATTAAAAAATGAATTTAGAAGTGAGGTCACCAAGATGATGGTACAGGAATTTCCAGTGCTTGTCCCTTCCCAGAAATACTGGTTTATATAACTGTACACACAAAAGTAACTTCCCAAGAGCTAAGGATTCTGGGTAAGGGATTATAACGTCTGGGTGGTGCATAAAAATCAAAGACGTGTTCAAGACTGTAGGAAAGATAGTCTGAGTTACCTGTCACACCTCCCTGAAGCTCCAGAGCAAGATACCCTCCTCGTGGGGGAAAGATGAAGTAAGCACCAACCTTCCGCCAGAACCAGGCACACACCACCCCCAGGTGGCTCCTAAAGCCCCAGGCTCCCAGGCCACCCCAGTACCAGCCAGTTCCCATGGTCCCAGACTGCCAGCTGACTCCAGTGAAACCAGGCCCCAGGTGGACTCCCGCAAAGCCAAGCTCCCTGCTAGCTGCAGCACTGGGTCTCCTTTCATGTCCCCAGGCTCCTGACCCACCCCAGTGCCAGACTGGCTCCCACAGCCCCAGGCCCATACCTGCCCAATACCAGGCCAGCTTCCATAGCCTCAGGATCCCCAGCCTGCCTTAATGTCAAGACCAGCCTCCATGGACCTAGACTCGAAGCAGGCTCCTTTAGGCCCAGAATCTGGGCCTGCTCCAGCACTAGGCTGACTCCCCTTATATTGCCCTCCAGACTGGATTCCACAGGCTCCTGGTCTGCCACAGTGCCAGGCCAATCCCAGTAGTGCCAGCCTCCAGACCAGCTCCCACGGACTCAGGCTCCCAACATGACTCAGGACTGTGCCAGTCCCCAGAGACCCGGATGCCAAGCCCACTCCAGTGGCCTCCAGAGCCTGGATGGTCCCCACAGGCCCAGCATCCAGGCCCCATCCAGCAGACCCAAGCACCAAGCTGGCTCTGATAAGCCCAAACACCAGGCCTGCCCACATGCTAATGATGCGGGTACCAGACCTGCCTGCCCAAGGACTCCAGCAGCAAGCCTACCTATGGAGACTACCAGAGAGCCCAGCCAGCATCTCCGTACAGAAGTAACTAGGAAAGGGCTTTCCCCGACAAAGCCATCATGTGAAGAGAGCAAGCGGTGCCTACTTCCTCATGAGGCACAGACACCAATGCAAGGCACAACCTACAGTAGATACATAAAAGGTAAAGGAAAGGGACTGAAAACACCACTATGGAAAAATCAGTAATTCACAAAAGGAGGCAACAGGAGAGAGAGAAAGGATCAGGGAACAGTCAGAAAACTGGTAACATCCGTAAGTCATCTGTAAGTCATTAACTATCAATAATTACTTTTAATATAAATGAATTAAGTCCTCCATTCAAAGTTATAGATTGGCTAAATGAGGAAAAAAACAAGGAAACATAGTACATGTGGCCTACAGAAGTTTTAAGGACACAAACTAGCTCAAGGAGAAATGGAAATGGTTGGGAAAAGATATTCTATGCAAAGGGAAAATAAAAGCAAGACGAAATAGAATTTAGACAAAATTAGACATTAAGTCAAAACATGATAAGACAACAAAAATCATAATGATAAAAGCATAGTGCTGGCATAAAAATGGGCACATAGCCCAATGGAGCAGAATCAAGAGCCTAGAAATAAACCCAGACATGAATGGTTGATATTTGACAAAGGTGCCAAGAATACTCAACGGGGAAAGTATGGTCACTTAAATAAATGGTACTGGGAAATTCAGATGTTTTACGTGAAAAATTTGGACCCCCATCTTATGCCACCACCAAATTTAACTCAAGATGGATTAAAGATTTAAATACAAGATGTGAAACTATAAAGTTCCTTTAAAAAAAACATGGGCAAAACTGTGACATTGGCCTTGGCAGTGATTTTTTTTTTGATGGGACACAAAGCACAAGAAAAAGAGCAAAAATAAAAGGGACTAAATCCAACTAAAAAGCTTCTGCTAAGCAAAGGAAATCAAAATTAAAAGGCAGCCTTCTAACTGGGAAAACAGGTGAAAAATATTTGCAAGCTATATATATCCCATATGGGGTTCATATCCAAACTATATAAGGAACTCTTACCACTCAAAAACAAAACAAATCTGAATAAACAGGCAGCGGACCTGAGTAGCCATATTTACAAAGAAAACTGGCCAAGCACAGTGAGCTACCACTGAATACATGGTAGGATGGGATGATCAAAAAGAGATAAACTATTGGTTTGCCAACTGGCACAGAGGGCAAAAAGAGACCAAAGAAAGAGGCAAGCCACTCCAGATTGGCAGGTGGCAGTTTTAATAACCGAGGGAACTTCTAGACGAGGCTTGTCTGCTGTATAACTCTGCACCTTCCTTTCCACAATCTTCGGAGTTCAAGTTTAGTCCTGTATTAACCCATATGCTGGGCTGGGACCTCTACTTCCTCCCTCTTCCAATGTTGCATGTTTTTTTCCCAGTGGAGTGTGTGTTGTTTTTTTTGGTTTTTTTGGTTTTGTTTTTTTTTTTCATTTCTTTTCAGCGTAACAGAATCCATAGTTTTACAACACACCCAGTGCTCCATGCAATGCGTGCCCTCCATAATACCCACCACCTGGCTCCCCCAACCTCCCACCCCCCGCCCCTTCAAAACCCTCAGGTTCTTTTTCAGAGTCCATAGTCTCTCATGGTTCATCTCCCCCCCAATTTCCCTCAACTCCCTTCTCCTCTCCATCTCCCCATGTCCTCCGTGTTATTTGTTATGCTCCGCAAATAAGTGAAACCATATGATAATTGACTCTCTCTGCTTGACTT
>PISX010021458.1:0-13383 GCA_004024625.1 Mellivora capensis
TAGTGGAAATTTTACTACTTTCTTACCGATTTGGATGCTGTTTATTTCTATTTGTTGTCTGCTGAGGCTAGGACTTCCAGTACTATGTTGAATAAAAGTGGTGAGAGTGGACATACTTATCTTTTTCCTGACCTTAGGGGGAAAGATCTAAGTTTTTCCCCACTAAGAATAAGTTTAGCTGTGGGTTTTTCATAGAAGGGCTTTATTATGTTGAGAAATGTTCCTTCTAACCCTACTTTGTTGAGGGATTTTATCATGAATGAATGTTGTTCTTTTGTCAGATGCTTTTTCTTCATCTATTGAAATGATCATATGATTCTGGTCTTTTCTCTTTTCGATGTCATAGATCACACTGATTGATTTGTGAATATTGAACTACCCTGGAATAAATCCCACTTGATTATCATGAATGCTTTTTAAAAATATATTGTTGGATTAGCGTCATGTTGAGGATTTTTACATCAGGGAAATTGGCTTATAGTTCTCTTTTTTTGTGATATTTTTCTGGTTTTGCTGTTAGGGTACTGCTGGCCTCATAGGAAGAATTTGGAAGTTTTCTTTCCTTTTCTGTTTTTTGGGAATAGTTTGAGAAGAATAGATATTAACCCTTATTTAAATATTTGGTAAAATTTGCTTGTGACATTATCTGTCCCTTGACTTTTATTTGCTGGAAATTTTCTGATTATTGATTCAGTTTCTTTGCTGCTGATCGGTCCCTTCAATTTTCTCTTTCTTCCTGCTTTTGTTTTGGCAGGTTATATATTTCTAGGAATTTATCCATTTTTTTTCTAGTACGGCCATTTGTTGGCACACAGTTTTTCATAGAATTCTATTATGATTATTTGCATTTCTGCGGTATTGTTGTTGTTATTTCTCCTCTCTCATTTGTGATTTTATTTGAATCCTTTCTTTCTTTCTTTTTTTTTGTTGATAAGTCTCCCTAGAAGTTTTATTGATTTTTTTCAAAGAGGTTTCATTGATCTGTTCTAATGTACTTTTTCATTTCTATATCATTTATTTCTGCTCTAATCTTTATTATTTCCTTACTTCTGCTGGTTTTAGGTTTTGTTTATTTTTCTTTTTTTAGATCTTTTAGGTTGAAGTTAGGTTGTTTGAGACTTTTCCTTCTTCTTGAGTAAGCCTGTACTGCTATAAACTTCCCCCTTAGAACTGCTTTTACTCTCTTCCAAAGGTTTGGAGCTATGTGTTTTCATTTCATTTGCTTCCATGTACTTTTTTTTTTTTTTTTTAATTTCCTGGTTGACCCATTCACTGAATAGGAGTATGTTATTTAATTTCCAAATATTTGTGGTCTTCCCAGATTTTTTCTTGTGGTTGACTTCTAGTTTCACAAAGTTGTGGCCAGAAAAGATGCATGGTATGACCTCAATTTTGAATTTGTTAGTTTATTTTGTGGACTAATATGTGATCTATTCTGGAGAGTGTTCCATTTGCACTTGAAAAGAATGTATATTCTGATGTTTTTGGATAGAATCTTCTGACTATATCTGTTAAATCCATCTGTTCTAGTATGTCATTCAAAGCCATTGTTTCCTTGTTAATTTTCTATTTAAATGATGTATTGTTGTAAGTGGAGTGTTAAAGCCCCCTACTATTATTGTATTATTATCAATTAGTTCCTTTATGTTTATTATTAACTGTTTTATGCATTTGAGTGCTATCATGTTGGGTGCATAAATATTTATAATTGTTCTATCTTCTTGCTGGATTGTCCCCCTTATTATTTTATGTGTTCTTCTTTGTCTCTTGTTACAGTCTTTGTTTTAAAGTCTATTTTGTTCTAAATAACTATTGCTACTCCAGCTATCTTTTGACATCCATTTGCATGATAAATATTTTTCCATCTGTAGGTGTCTTTAGGTCTAAAATGAGTCTCTTATAAGTAGGATATAGATAGGTGCCCCTCCCCCTTTTTTAATCCATTCTTTCACCCTATGTCTTTTGGTTGGAGCACTTAAAGAATAAGGTGATACAGTTTCACCTCAGATAAGAGCAATGGGGTAGAACCTGGAGGTCAGAGCCCAATCTGAATCAATTCTTTTGTAGAAATTACCTTTCCCCCTTGTCACACCATATTGAAAATGAGGTTATTCCTAGACTGAATGTTGCAATTTTGGGAAATGTATTGGTGGATCATTTTGGGAAACTGTTGAAGACTTTTTTCTCCCTTTTTGACATTTTTGTTGAAGCATAACCTACAGATAGAAATGTACACAAACCCTAAGTGGAGGAATGGATTTGTAACTGAATATACCTGTAAGTAGCACTGGGATTGAGGAACAGAACATTACTAAGCATCCCAGAAAACTTCAATATGCAATCATCTATTTATTTTTCCCCTAGGATAATCACTATTCTCATAGATTAGCTTTAGATGTGTTTAAACTGTACATCAACATAACCATATACTTTTTATATTTGGCTCCTTTTGCTCAAAATAATACATCTGAGATTCATTCATGTTGTAAGTAGTTGTAAATTATTCATTTTAATTTCTGTAGAATATTCCATTGTTTCACTGTATTTTTATTTATTCAACTCTTGCTGGGATTTGTGTTGTTTCAGTTTTGGGGTCTCTTATGAATAATGCCACTATAAACACATGTCTTTTGGTGTGCACTTTCTGTTAATAACATACCTAGAAGTGGAACTGGTAGATGATAGATTATGTTCAGTTTAGGTTTGTATTACCAAATAATTTCCCAAAAAAGTTTAACAATTTATATACACACTGCTGGTGTGTAATGAAGAGTCCCTATTCCTCCAATTTCCTGATATCACTTTCTATGATGCCTTTTAAATTTTAGAATTTTCTTTGGGTGTTTAGTAGAATTTCATTGTAGTTTGAACTTGTAGTTTCCTGATAACAAGTGAAGTAGGATATCTATCTATCTATCTATCTATCTATATTTATCGATCGATAGATATCGATCGATAGATATATATATGCTACTTACACATCCTTTTTTGTAAAGTGCCTGTTCAAGTCTTTTTTTCATACTGATTTTTAACCAATTTTTAAAAGGTGTGTGTGTGTGTGTGTGTGTGTGTGTGTGTTGCTATCTTCTGAGAACTCGATCCTTGTCAAATATATGTGCTGCAAATATCTTACTTAGTCCACTCTGTAAGTTGTCTTTTCACTCCTTTGATCTTTTGATGGAAAGATGTTTGTAATATTCAAAACAGGGTGGTATTTATTTCTTTGCCTTTTATTAAGTACTTAAGTACTATAAAAATTCTTAATGATATTATTATGTCTAACCCCAGCTCAGAAGACAGTCTCTATGTTTTCTTCAAAAGTCTGATTAATTTATTTCTCACAGTGACATCAGGAAAATTTTTGAAATTGAGTTATTGTTGTCATATGAAGAAAGATCAAGGTTTCTTTTTCTTTAAAAAAGAAGATTTTATTTACTTACTTGAGAAAGGGAGGGAGAGAATGTACAAGTGGTGGGGAAGGGGAGAAGGAGAGAGAGAAGCAGACTCCCCACTGAGCAGGGAGCCCAATGCAGGGCTCAATCCCAGGACCTTGAGATTATGACTTGAGCCAAAGGCAGATGTTGTAATGACTGAGTCACCAGCCACCCATAGATTGAGGTTTCTATACTTCCTACATACCAACTTACCTCACACCATTTATTTAAAGTACTGTCCTTTGTTCATTGTACTATGGCATTACCTCAGTCATAAACCAGTTGACCACATACACGTGTATCTTTATTGTGTTTCATTGGTTAGGTTGTGCATTCTTGTTAGATCACCACTCTCTCCTGATAAGTATTACTTACAATAGAACTCATTCTCTCATAATGTCTAGCTTTATTCTTAAGAGTTTCTTGTCTATTTTTGACCATGCTAATTTCTGTAAGAATTTTAGAATCTACTTTCCAATTTACACGCACATTATACCACCTCCCCACCCTCCAGCTCCCAATTCACAGACATACCCTTCCAGGAATTTGAGATTGAATTCAAGCTCTAGATCTATTAAGGGAGAGTTTATTATTTTTTTTAACTTGAGTCTTTCAGTCTATAAACCTAGTCTTTGAGATCTTTTTATAGAGGATTAAAAAATCAAGAAAGATATGAATAATAGGAGCATAATATATGATATTATTGATCAAGAGGGAAATTTGTCTTAGAAGAACAAGATTGATTAAATTAAATAATCAGGGGTGCCTGGGTGGCTCAGTCAGTTAAGTGTTTGCCTTCATCTCAGGTCATGATCCCAGGGTTTTGGGATCAAGTCCTTCATCAGGCTCATTGCTCAGCAGGGAACCTGCTTTTCCCTCTGCTTACCACACCCCTTGCTTGTGTTCCCTATCTCTCTCCCTTTCACTCTCTGACAAATAAATAAAATCTTTTCTTTTTAAAGAGTAGATGAAATAATCAGTGTTCTTTATAAAATGTTAATAGAAATTGGCCAGTGAATTCAAGAAAAAATAGGAAGATGACAAAGAAACTGCAAAAAACATTGGATTCTTGTGACCATTGAAATAAAATGAGCCAAAGAATAGTACAGTTTAGCTGAAGGGGGTGGATCTAGCTGTGAATTTATTATTGCTATTTTTAAATGAATTAATAAATAAATATTAAAAATTATCATCTAAAATGCCCAATACAGTAAACATGGAGAAATAAATTCTCTAAAAATGCTTTGATATCTTCAAAAACTTTTAGGAGTTGTAAAAGGCTCTTGAAACCAAAATTTGAGAACTACTACTGTCTTAGTCTCTTCAGAGAGAGAGATAGTGAGAGAAATTCCCAGAAACTGCTAGCCCAGAAGCTATAGAAGATTGAAAGTTTATATTCCTAAGAAGAATCCTTGGACAAATCACACTAGTTTAATAATTTTAGTTGAAAACAGAAGAATGAAATTCACTGAAGTCAGAAAGAATTATAGAAGAAATCTAGTGGAGAGACTTTCTTTGCTTTGTTAGCCTCAAGATGAAAGAAATAATAACAAAGGCTTTTACATTACCCAATATGAGATTTCTTAATGAAAATTTGAGAAAAAAGTTAATTTTCTTGCTTTAGAACATGCTCAGTACTCTATAGGCAAGGAGAATGACCACTTCTCGTAGCCCTATATAGATAATTAAGCCAATTGAGACTATCATTTTTGTGATCAAGAATAATCATTGTAGATTATGTCTAATCAAATTGGTGTGGTCACTAAGAAAAAAAAATATTTACATCTTGGAAGTAAAGCAAAAGTGTGGGCAGTGTATCCTTTCAAATTTATACTGGAACTTCCACAACAAATTATTTAATGATCTAGAATAATGTACCTGTGGTTGATGTTGCTCTTAAATAAAGGCTCACACAATCATAAATTACATGTTAATTTGTAGGTTTTATCCAATAGAATTGCAAATATTTCTGTCTAGTAGAAAAATAACCCCAAAGGTTATATATTGTCCTTTAGGTCATTAATCATTTTTCCCCCCTCTGGATAAAGTATTTCAGAATGCCTTTCATGGCAAATCATTCATTTTCATTTGACCCATGTCTGCTATCTGAACCCATGTTTTCTCCTTCATTAATGAGGTAAAATCCTTACCCTGTGTTCATTCTATATGTGTATAAAATCTTTTTAAAAATTTTTGAAAAGGTTTAAGACTTAAAAAAATTATATTTATCTTATCACCTATAAATGCAGTGATTTATTGGAACATTGGCTCTAAATGGTATATTGGAACATTGACTCTAAAGAGCTGATTGCATTTTTTTTTCCAATTTCTCACTCATATCTGCAAGGTCACTTGCAAGAAAATCAGCCATGGTGGGAAGATTTGCACCAAAATAATTGGTATAAACCAAAAATTGTGACTTTTTATTATTCTTGAGGAGCCAATTTACCTATACGCTATATATGTAACTGAAAACCACATTATTTAATTTGATTGTTTAAAATTTTTAAAATGTTATTCTTGGATGTGTTTTGTTTTTCTTTTTTTTACCAAAAATATTTCTTAGAGTTATTTATATTGTTTCATCTAGCTGTAGTTCACCCTCTTACATTGATGTATTATATCTATATGTGAATATTCCATTTATCCATTCCCTTGCTAATGACATTTTGTGTTGCTTCCAGTTTATGTCATTACAAACATTATTGTTTTCATAGCTATAATCACAAATGTACATTTTTATGAAATGCCAGTTTGAATCTTATCCATGTATTTACTAGGTTTTCTTTATTTTAAACCAATTTATGTGATACATACACACATAAATTAGAAACATAGAATACACACACATTCGCACACACACACATACACACAGTCTATGAGCTCTATTTGTTTCAAAGAATTTCCTCTACTCTGTGGCTTGCATTTTCATTTTCTTAGCAGGGGCTGGAAGAATTCCAATTCTTAATTTTAATATAATCCAGTTTATAATTTTTCCCATTAAGTTTAAAAATTCTCTTTGTGTCTTTGTCTATCCTGAAGTCAAAAATATATTTAGATTTTACTAAATCTCATAAAGTTCATATTGTTTTTTGCTACATTATTTAGACATATTTAGAAAACTCACCATAATTTAATGTTTTTTCAAAAATCTGCAGTAGGATTAAGTTTCATTTTGTTCCCACATAGGTAACTTTCCAGTAACCTTTATTCAGAACATTATTACTTTCCTATCACCCTGCAGTAATACATTCAAGGGTCCACAGATGAGTGAGTTTGTATCTGAGCTCTTTATTTTGCACCATTTGTCTAGCTCTCTGTTCTTATGCCAATGCCATATTTTCATGTTTGTTGTAGTTTTATAATTAGTCTTGATATTAAGTAAAGCAAGTCTTCTCATCTTATCCCTTTTCTCAAGGAGTTTTTTGGCTTTTCTTGGTCACTTATATTTCTTTTTTTTTTTTTTTTTTTTTTTTTTTTTTTTTTTTTTTTTTTTTAAGATTTTATTTATTTATTTGACAGACAGAGATCACAAGCAGGCAGAGAGGCAGGCAGAGGGAGAGGAGGAAGCAGGCTCCCTGCTGAGCAGAGAGCCCGATGCGGGGCTCGATCCCAGGACCCTGAGACCATGACCTGAGCCGAAGGCCGAGGCTCAACCCGCTGAGCCACCCAGGCGCCCCGGTCACTTATATTTCAAAATAAATTTAAGGTTTGTCTTGTCAAGTTCCCCAATTTACCTTCTGGATTTTGATTAAAATTGAGCTAAATCTAAATTTGGGGGAAAGTATCAAATTCAAAATATTGTCTTCTAACTAACTAATCTGATAAATCTCACATTTTAAAGAACTGACAGCTTTATGGGTTTCTATATAGAACTCTTTCACATCATTTGTTACTTTTATTCCCAGGTTTGTGCTATTTTTGTCTTACTCCAAATGGTATATATTTTTATATTTTATTTTGTATTTGTTGTTAGTTTCCAGGATAAAACTGTATCTCTTCAGAAGTTTTCTTCATATTATCTTCAACAAAAATAAAGGTATACAATATTGTGGCTCCTATGTTTTCCTAGAGAGAACTTTAGAGGTTAAAAAAATATATTTTAAATGATTTTTTTAAATTACTGCAGGTTATTTTTCACAAAACAGATTCTAGCATTATTATTTAAATAGTGTGATAAGAAAAATTAACAGCATATGCTACACAGGATAAATGGCTTAGGCAGTCTTCATTTATGTGCAATAAAGCTGAAAGAATATCAAGAAAATAACTTTCATTGTTGTTGTTTTGCTATTTAAAAATATACCATTTTTTTCCTTTTTGAGGAATATAATTTACAAATATAACATACTCAAACTACAAATAATGTATCCTGACTAAAATATCCTTTAGCAGTGCTGTTCTAATGTTGGTTTATTGTTTTTTTTTAAACTTTACTTTCTAATTTGAAGATCTTTTTAAAAAGTACATAATTCTTGTGTCCTTGAAACTGAAGTTGAAAAACACATACTTTATATATTCCTTTTTTTTTCCATTTTATTTTATTTCTTTTCATTGTTCCAAAATCCATTGTTTATGCACCACACCCAGTGCTCCACACAATACATGTTCTCCATAATACCCACCACCAGGCTCATCCAATCCCCAACCCCCTCACCTCTGAAACCCTCAGTTTGTTTCTCAGAGTCCACAGTCTTTCATGGTTTGTCTCCCCCATTTATATATTCTGTATAGTTGTGATGTTCAACAACAATTTCTTTAAAATATCACTGTATAATGAATCAAATACAATGGCTCATAATAGAGTACTTCAGTTCAACCAGCATATATATAACTGACTTATTAAGAGCAGACCAGATTTCAATCTCTTAATTCAAAGAGGAGGCAATTGAGGCCCAGAAGAATGAGTTTACCAAGATGAAAAAGTTCAGTCTATTTAGGAGGTAGTGGAATTTTTTTGAAGGTTGATAACATCAACAAGGGGGCCAAAGAGAGAAGGGCATTCCAGGAAAAGAGACCAGTAATAAGAAATGTCTGCACATAGAAAAGCACAGGAGAACAGCTGGGAGAATATGAAATAGTTTAGCTTGAATAGAATACAGGTAACATAGGGGAAGTGGAAAGAAATAGTGTAGGTTGAACAGAGATCATAAAAAAGCTTTGAATACAGAGATAAAGAATCTAACTTTATTTTAACTCATGACTGAAAATTTATACAAAGAGGAATGTAACATTCAATTACCTTTCATAACTTTTGGATTCAGGTGACCATTTTTTTTTCAAGTTTAAATTAAGAGTTAGAAAATGGAAGTTGGGGTGTCTGGCTTGCTCAGTAGATAAAGCTTGTGACTCTTGATCTCAGGATTGTGAGTCTGAGCTCCACATTGGGCATAGAGCCTACTTAAAAAAAATAGAAGAAGTAAAACTTTTGAAATAATATATTTTATAAATTAGAAAAAGATTTATTGTCTCTGTTATAGATAATGGGTATACTAAGGAGGAAAGTTTTTTGTTTTTGTTTTTATTAAGTTCTTGATGATGTAGAATAATGGAGCTCATTTTTCTATTGCTGGCAGGGAAGGACTGGGTGCCAAAAACTGAACGAATAAAAAGCAGTTAAATATCAGGTAAAGATGAGTGTAATCACAGAGTGATATGAAGAGAATGGATTAGGAGGTACTCTTTATTGAATATTTAAGGGAGACCTCCCTGTCCTTAGAGATATAGTTAAGCTAAGATCTTAAAACATGAAGGGCCAGCCAGGAAATGATTTAAAAGCAGAACCTTCCAGGAATGGGAAGGGACTAGAACAGAGGCCACAGCCTAGAAATGGGCTTGTTGTCTTTGAGGCCCAGAAGAAAGGACAATGGGCTAAAGAGATGTAGTGACATAACAGAAGGCTAGATCTTGCAATGCCTCATAGGCTACTGTTGAAGATTGAAGCTTTATTTGAAATCTGTTATAATGCATTGAAGAGTATGATTTAGTACTGCCTAATTATGTTTTATAAGGATCACCCTGGAATGCTCTTGGAGGACTGACTGTAGGGTAGCAAGGGTAAAAGGAGGGAGTCTATTTATTCCATTAATTTCAGGATATCCTTTCAAGGTTAAGTCAATAGCACTTGACTGAATGTTAGAAGCCATAGAAAAATAGAAATCAGGGAAGATTCACAGGATTTTCAGTCAGGCCATTAAGTTGATGGGTATTTGCTTTTTTTTTTTTTTTTTTTTTTTTGAGATGAGAAAAACTAGAGATGAATACTTTTTGAAAGAAATATTCAAATGTTATTACTTGTACATAAAACTTGAGATGCTTACAAGACGTTAAAGAGATTTCAAGTAGCTGGAAGCTCAGAAAAGTCTTGGCAAGGGATATGAATTTGGGAGTTATTGGCATATGGGTGGTATTTAAATCCATGGCCATGGCTCAGATTACTAAAAGTAAACATTATTTTCATGTCTATTTACATATTTCCTTACCTCGTTGTCAGTATTTCCACACAGTTAAAGCACCTATCTTCCACTAGTGGTCATCCCAGTTCATTTAGGTGCCTAATTGTTGATTACCACTGAATTTAACAAAATTGCTAGGGGACAGCTACAAAACAAGTTTAGTTAAAAGGTATTTGTTGAAATCTCTGAGCTCTAATAAACATTACATGCTTACTGGTGTACTAATAAAGGTCTAGTTTTACTAAAATAATTTAATTTTCTTTCCCCAGGAAGAGTTTAATAAACATTTGAATTAAATTGGTAGCTTAAAATACTCAGTATAATCAGGGCAGCAATAGGAAATGTAATTGTGACTCACAGGAGTAAAAGTGAACAGTGATTAGTGATCAGGAAGAAGAAAATTTATAGAGAAGATGAGAGATCTTTGGTGCTGAATAAATGATCCCCATGAGGTCAGGAGTCAGAATTCTAAAATCAAGATTTACAGCACATTAAGGTTGATGGCATTTTCTTCTCTTACTTGTCTAGATTCAGAGATGAAATGAATGGAAGGTAAGTAAATGGTGCTGGGTGGATTTCCTTCCATTCCTTTGTGAAGGAAAAAAAAATTTGTAATTAAAACCTTCTAGATTCAACTCTCTGTTGAACTAGATTTTAGTTGCTACTATATAGAAGTTTATAGACAATTGTCATATTGATAGGTGAGTTATCACATGCCTAAAACTAAAGATTTAGCATAATAAAGACATCCTAATTTGGATTCAGGAAAATTTGGAATGTGGAAATTTTGAATGAGTTTGGCAAGGCATAAATGCTGTTGTATTACTGACACAGGCTGTGAACAGATGCGGAGGACTGCAGTAGACTTTCTGTCATTCTTGGAAAGTTCCAGAGGTGTATACTCCATAGAAATACTTCAGGAATTTTAGGACTGAGGACATTCAGGATAGGAACATTTAAGATTTTAGGGGAGAAACAAGTAAACAATAGAGTTGGAATGGAATATACTAGGGGTAGTTGCTGAATAAACGTTATCTATGTTGGCAAGACTTTACAATGTGTGAGAATCATTTCTTGAGTGCTTCCTCTACGCCAGTTACTGTATTAACTGCCATGCTTTACGTCAGGCGATCAATTCAAAATCCTATAGAATAGGGAATATAATAATGTTTATTTTAGCGATGAAGAAAACTGAGGCTCAGAAATCATACAATTATTAGATAATTAAGTTTGAACTTGAACCCAGGCCTTAATTCCAAATCCCATGTTCTTAACCTTTGTATATTCTGATAAAATGAATATTTGAGTATGTCTAGGGTAAAAGGCATGCAGAAAATTTGGTTAAGTAATACCTGACTAATGCTTTTTATTTTTCTAATCTATAATCCCTTGAGTACCCTTTACTTATAAGACAAAAGGGAGATTATCCAAGTAGATCTAATCTAATCACACTAGCCCTTAAATGTGGAGGCAGAAGGGGAAGTCAGGGAGATGTGAAATGTTAAAAGAGCTTGGCCGTGCTGGCTTTCAAGACAAAAAGAACAGTATTAGAATAAATGCAATTGGCATTAAGGAGCAGGGGAATGCCCCACCGTGGTGCCCCTGTGCGCCCAGCTGACAAAGAGTGTGGTAGTGAGGACTTTAGTCTAACCCATACAAGGAGCTGCACTCTGCCTACAACATACATTAGCATGGAAGCAAATTCTTGTACAGATGCTCTAGAAAGACTAGCTCTACAGTCATGTAATTTTGGCCTGGTGAGACCCCGAGCAGAAGACCCTGTTGAGCTTGCCTGGAGTTTGGGCCTACAGAAATTGTGAAATAATAAATGGGTGTTGTTCTAAGTTGTGATAATGGATATGCAGTGTAAGAAATGAATACAGTGAGAAAGTCAATATGCAGAAACCTAGTTTGCTTCTTTCTTTTGAGCCAATGAGGCAATTAAGTGGCTTTCTCTAGACAATCAGGAATCAGATGGGCTCTTAAGAGATTTTCAACTCCATACACTAAAGTTGGCAAAATAAAGTTTTATTTTCAGTGATTTATTTATTTTTTAAAGATTTTATTTATTTATTTGATAAAGCGAGTTAGTGAGAGAGAGAGAGAGAGCAAGAGAGAGCATGAGCAGGGGGTAGAGAGAAAAGCGGGCTCCCCACTGAGCAGGGAGCCTGACATGGGGCTTGATCCCAGGACTCTGAGATAATGACCTGAGCCAAAGGCAGATGCTTATTCAACTGAGCTACCCAAACACCCCTATTTTCAGTGCTATTAACGGTTCTTGGTACCTATATCAAATTTGAAAACTTGTCTCCAACATCTAAATGCTAGCAAACCTTAGTTGAATATTATGACATTTCTGTTGAATGAGGATAGTGTTCTCAGGTGGGACCCAAAGATGGCATTTTACAACTCTTGGTTTTAACCTCAGTTGACAAAACATAGACATGCCTGATAAAACCACAAGAAATCTCTCCCTTCAGAACTGGGCACTGTGTACTAAGTAAGACTGAGTATGAAGAAATATTAACATGAAAAGAATAAACTGGGCAATTCCTGGGGACAAACCACACTGAATATCTGCTTTTAAAATTAAATGATTTTTGTCCATGTCTCCATAATTTAATATAAATCCAGCACACACACACAGCTTGAAATGTTTTAAGTTAATTATCCTTTTTACAAATATGTATATGCTATTTAATCTTGATATGTTCTTAATGAAATGCTAATGTACAAAGAAAGAAAGATTTGCTTGAGTGGCTTACTTTAATAAAAATTAAATGAATTTCATAAGAATGTTAATATAGCCCAGTCATCCAGTCTCCAACATCATTTTCACTGCACCACAGATGCTTCAGAAACAGATCCTGACAAGGGACCTCCAATTAGATGAGCAAGAAATAAGCTCAAGTGAAAATGTTGGTTTTAACATGAATGAGCCCTGAGAAATTATGACTCTAAAAACTTCAGTTTTAATGACACCACTTTGTCTCCTGTAGGCATGCATTAACAATGAATCCCCTCTTCATCTTTCTTGCTTCATAAACTTTTATACCTAGTGACTTCCCTGGGGAGGATGACTCCAATAATTGAAAACTGAGGTCCAGACCATTCAGGTCAGAGCCCAGGAACATCCATTTCTCTCACATTCATAAAAAACACCCAGTTCAAGAAAGTATTAATTTACTCTGCCCACTTGCCAAGAGGATTCTGCTTTAGGACTAGATAAGGGGAAAGAGGGAAATAGCCTGTTTCTCAGTTTTGTTTAAAAAGGTGTGGATGTAGGGTAAATACCCAGTTGTGCAATTGCTGGGTCATAGGGTAGTTCTATTTTCAACTTTTTGAGGAACCTCCACGCTGTTTTCCAGAGAGGTTGCACCAGCTTGCATTCCCACCAACAGTGTAGGAGGGTTCCCCTTTCTCCACATCCTCGCCAGCATCTGTCATTTCCTGACTTGTTAATTTTAGCCATTCTGACCGGTGTGAGGTGATAC
>PISX010021458.1:13483-33724 GCA_004024625.1 Mellivora capensis
CGAGTGATGTGGAGCACTTTTTCATGTGTCTGTTGGCCATCTGGATGTCTTCTTTGCAGAAATGTCTGTTCATGTCCTCTGCCCATTTCTTGATCGGATTATTTGTTCTTTGGGTGTTGAGTTTGATAAGTTCTTTATAGATTTTGGACACTAGCCCTTTATCTGATATGTCGTTTGCAAATATCTTCTCCCATTCTGTAAGTTGTCTTTTGGTTTTGTTGACTGTTTCCTTTGCTGTGCAAAAGCTTTTGATCTTGATGATATCCCAATAGTTCCGAAGGGGCACGTGCACCCGAATGTTTATAGCAGCAATGTCTACAATAGCCAAACTATGGAAAGAGCCTAGATGTCCATCAACAGATGAATGGATAAAGAAGATGTGGTATATATACACAATGGAATACTATGCAGCCATCAAAAGAAATGAAATCTTGCCATTCGCAACGTCGTGGATGGAACTAGAGGGTATCATGCTTAGTGAAATAAGTCAATCAGAGAAAGACAACTATCATATGATATCCCTGATATGAGGAAGTGGAGATGCAACATGGGGGACTAGGGGGGCAGAAAAAAGAAGAAAAGAAACAAGATGGGATTGGGAGGGAGACAAACCATAAGTGACCCTTAATCTCACAAAACAAACTGAGGGTTGCTGTGGGGAGGGGGATGGGAAAGGGGGGTGGGGTAATGGACATTGGGGAGGGTATGTGCTATGGTTAGTGCTGTGAAGTGTGTAAACCTGGCGATTCACAGACATGTACCCCTGGGGATAAAAATATGTTTATAAAAAATAAAAATTAAAAAATAAAAAAATTTTAAAAAGTGTGGATTTAGAGTAAACTCAGACTTCTCAACAAATTAATCTGAAAATATTTCACACTCATATAGCTCTTGCTCCACTGGATAGCCACTAGATGTAAGATTGACTCAGTCATCTGTATGTCTTCAACACAAAGCAAATAGATGGCAACTAATAATATTTATGATCATGATAATTAATGGCATTTTTCATTGTTCGTATGTTGGGGGCATATATAGAATGTGCTTTATTCCATTTAATCTTGATGACAACTCCCTGTAATAGATACTAGTCTTAAACTTAGATAATGAATTTTATAAATGTTTTACCTAAGAAAATCAGCACATTTAAGAGCTCAGATGTCAGATAAATTTGGTGCATAAATGACTGTTGATCTCCTTTCTGTAGGATTCCTCTACTAAACTCCATTGAGTGGACTATCATTGGGATCTGTGGAATATGTATTTCTTCTAAAGCAGAAAAACAATGTCAGTAATGAAATTTTTATTATATTTTTTCCTAGGCTCATCCTATTACTAGGGCCCATGAGATTACTTTTATGTACTTTTATATAGGCTTTCCAATTATCTCTCCTTTCTTTTATCTACTCAATTTTTGCTTGCTTGGCTCCTAACTCCATTAATGATTAAATAGATTCTCTTTCACTACTTCACCTATATTGCCATCCTGCTTATGTATCTTCATGACTCCTCATTTCTTTGTGTGTTATCCTGAAATATCAGCAGATTTCTTTAAATTCTTCACTCATCAAATGGGAATCAAATATAATCATCAAAACCACTTGTGTCATGTTATCATAAATACAATAAAACATAAAGACCCTAAAATGGACACTATTTATTTTCCTATTTTATATCCCCAATTTTCTTATTTTTATGTATGTGTTAGTAATTTGACAAACAATATGATAGAATATTAAATCTTGAAAATGTAATATGTAAATTATATGATTTAGCTTAATATTAGCTTGAGGCATTCACTCATGTAAAATATTGGTAGAATGACAATTTTCACCATAGATTATCCTAAATTTATAGTATTAGAAGTTTGTGTCTAAAGTTTCCTTGGCAGCATTTAATTTAAAAAAGTTTTTATAAATAAAATTATCAAAAATATTAAAAAGATAAAAATAATACTATAATGAAACGTATATTTCATTCAGCTTCAATAAGTATGAACTTATGTCTGTCTGTTTCATGTGTCCCTCTCTCCCAAATCTTTTTCATTTTTTATTTTTTTTTAATGCTGGAGGATTTTTGTGCAATCCCAGACACTATGTTATTTCATATTTTCATACATTTCATTCTTTCATGAAGACATATATACTGATATGGACTTTTGTTTTTTTGTTAACCAACATGACAATATCAATCTTTAAAAGTATCAACACTGATTACCTAACACCATCTAGCATCAAGTTCATATATAAATTGTCCTAGATGACTCATAGAGTTTATTTTAGACTTGCTTGGTTCAAATCAATTTCCAAATAAGTTCAAACATTCATATGCTTATTATATTTTTCAAGTCTCTTTTAATCTATATATATTAGTGCTCCTCCCTTTAGCTTTTGAACTTTTATTTGTTGGGGAAAAAATGTTTTATGGAATCTTCCATATTTTGTGTTTGACTGATTGCTTCTTTTTTTTTTTTTCAAATTTTTTTATTTGTCAGAGAGAGAGGGAGAGAGAGTGAGCGAGCACAGGCAGAGTGGCAGGCAGAGGCAGAGGGAGAAGCAAGCCCCCTGCCGAGCAAGGAGCCGAATGTGGACGCTGGGATCATGACCTGAGCCAAAGGCAGCTGCTTAACCAACTGAGCCACCCAGGCGTCCCTGACTGATTGCTTCTTGATTGGATTTTTTTAACTCTATCCCCTTGATTTATGATAGATTCGTAGTTAGATCCAGAGGCTCTGTTAGATTCAGGTTCTGATTTTTAGGCTAGGATAATTCACATAGGGCCATGTGCACCTCCTGTATCAGTTCATGAAGCACTTCACATGGTCCTGTTGTCCCCATTTGTGATGCTGAGACTGAACTGGGTTCAGGAGGTGTGATCCTGACTTGCTATTCAGGCAGTGTTACATGAAAAGTATAAGTGTTCATGTTTCTTTTTATTGTTGTTGCATGCATCCAGTGCTAAGTCATTTTCAAAACATGCCACATTTTAATATGCATAACGTTGCTGTTCTCCAACTCATCACTCTCAGCTCTGTTATTAAACACAACTTGCGTAAAACCTGTCAAAATATACTTTAGAAGTCTTGGAACTTAGGAAGAGATAGGATTTATTTATTTATTTATTTTTAAATTATGCTTCCTTTTTTTAAAATTTAATTTTATTTTTTCAGTGTTCCAAAATTCATTGTTTATGTACCATACCCAATGCTCCATGCAATACGTGCCCTCCTTAATACCCACCACCAGACTCAACTAACCCCCCACTCCTATCCCCTCCAAAACCCTCAGTTTGTTTCTCAGAGCCCATAGTCTCTCATGGTTCATCTCCCCCTCCAATTTCCCCCAATTCACTTTTCCTTTCCTTCTCCTAAAGGAGATAGGATTCAGATTAGTGTCCTAGGACACAGAAATGGTTCAAGACACATGAAAAGCAAATAAAGAATGAAAATCAATAATTCAATAGAAGCAAGGAAAAAAGCCACAAGTATGAACCCCAATAGTCTTTAGAAGCACTGGGACTAATTACACTTCCCAAGATATATGAAATTAGAATTTGAATGGAATAATTAAATCTTAAATCTTAAAGGCAAAAATGAGATCAGCACAATGGAGAGGTCCAACAACTGATTCATTCATCAAAAAAATTATTTAAGGGATTATTACCCAGCAAAACAGTTTAAGTCCTATTATGGACTGAATGTTTGTGTCTTCCCATCACCATGACCACCAAACTTATCTTAGAATCCAAAGATCCAGTGTGATGGTATTAAGAAGTGAGACCTTCTTACTTGGTTACATGGTTAAATCTTGAGGAAAGACCCTCATGAATAGAATTAGTATCTTGCTAAGTGATCCATAGAACTTTTCCACTCCTTTTGGTATGTGAGTATGCAATGAGATCACTGTCTCTCTACTAGGAATCTGGCCCCACCAGACAACGCTTTCTTGCCATCTTGATCTTGGAGTTCCCAGCCTCCAGATCGGTGTTGTTTAAATCACCTATTCTATGGTATTTTTGTTAGAGTGGCAGAAATGGACTAAGACAAAGTGCTCCCCACTTTTTTCTTTTCCTAAACTAGATGTAATTTTTAAACTTAAAGTTATGCAGCATGTTTGATGAAAATAATTTTAGGTTACTGAAGACAAACCACAGTAGAAGTGAACATGCACACAAAGAAATTTATGTTCCCAGGAGGAAGAAAGAAGCATAGTGTTGTGTCTGCTTGAGGTATTCTTCTTCTTAAGGTGTGATCCGTGAGTTTATGAATATGTTATTCTTCTTTTATTTAAACTTCAAATGATTAGAGATAAGTAAAACTAGCAAGATATATATATTTGTCATCACACTGAAGTGTAAGTATGCCTTTATAAATGAAAATATCTGGGATTCTGTAAAGTTACATTCATCTTCAAGATGGTACTGTGAGTTTAATGGATGAGAAAACTGTGCACAGTGTAGATAGAAGGTCTTGTCACCAACAGAATTGACTTAGAAGCAAAGATTCTTGACTCCATTTTCAGTGCTTTCATTATGCCACCAATAAACTGGAAAATAATGACAGGTAAATTATCAGAAGAAACAGAAGGTGTCCATAAATGTAAATTAAGAAAAAAGAAATTAAGGTATAAAACATTAAAATAAATAAATAATAAATAAAATATCAAGTATTCTAAGTATAAAGTATATATAAAGTATTAAATATAAAGTTTTGAAGTATGTGTGAAAATAAAATTTTCTGTTTTTTAAAATTTTTTACCTAAAAATAACTATTAGCTATAATTTAATGGCTGTAAAAAAATACAAGCCATGAACATCAAAAACTACATTATTCTTCTTTTGCAAATTGCAAAAAAGTGATATAAAATATCCCATAAAGTTTTTATACTTTAGTAAAAAGGAAAATAATTTTAATTAGCAGCCATATTTATTAAATATAATTTAAATATATGACATAACAGTTTTAGAAAACATTTGAATTTTATATTATATATTTAAAATTCATAAAACATAGTAGGGTATCTCTGTCTCTGTTTTGATTGGCATCTGTTTGAACTATCTCATATTTTTTCCTATGTAAGATAGGACAATGTTCTCCAAAACCCATGTGCCTTTCTGTATTGACAGAAATTTTCATTCCTCTGTATGCACCTCATTCTCTGAGGGAACATCTGTCAATTGCAATCTGACTTGAAGAAGTTGGAGTACATGCTTTCTTTTTGATTTGGTACATTATAAGAAGGCAGACTGAATTGCACTTGAGTAATAATTTGGAATGAGGCCCTAAATAAGACTTTTTTTTGAGTTAGCTTATGGCTGTTCCAAGATTCAGATAAAACTGTCCAGTAGAGTGGGTGATAAATTCTCTGGTTTTCTAATCTCAGATAGAATTAGTAAGAGGACTCTTAAGCAATTTATCAACAATTTCTCTACATGCAATACGATATCCTTGGTATTATGGGAAAAGAAAAGCACCATAATACAGAATTCCTGTCCTAAAGAAGTTTATACTTTATGGGAGAAGACAGGTGTTTAAGTATATACACAGCAATGTGAATTAAACCACCACTTGCTACAATTCCTGTCATGACAATTTGCCCAGTGATAAAAAGAGATAATAAAATCTAGGAACAGAGAAATTTCTAAGGCATAAAACTTTTATTAAATGCTGCCCCCACACCAAAACATAAAATAAGATATTTTTTTTATCTATCCAGGTGAAATCTGAAAAGCCACTTCCTAGCATTGCAATATACACTTAGAAGTTTGCTAGGCTTATGTCATATCAAGTCTTCACAACATCTCTGAAATTAGTGGTATTAATTCTATTTCATTGATAGGGGCAATTAGAGGTGCCAAAGCCTTTCTGTTTCTACAAGTTCCCTCTGAGGGCGAGCCAAAGTAAGAACCCAGATAATTTAGACTTGAACATTTGTGTTCATTCTACTGAGCCATTCAATATTATTACTAAACATTTTAATTTAAATGGATAGATCTCATTCAGGTTTAGAAGTTCTGCTAATACCCATCCTGGATGTCTCTTTAAAGCCTATCTGCATAGCCTCTTTAGGAAATTATAAGAGAAAATATTCAAGATTATCCTCCAATTTTTAAAAAGTAAAAAGAGGAGCTATGGAACTTAGAAAGATTTTCCTCTTTGGGACCAATCTTTTTTCTACGTCATTCTGAAAAAAAAAAATCACTTTCCAAGGAAGTAAGATGTAACCTCAACGGAGGCAGTGTTTTGCTGGATGATACATGCAATCAGCATATGATAATATGGGTTAATATTAATGAAGGGATGAAACATACACAGAAACTTTGTGGCCTAATGCCTATCTTCTGCTTCACAGCACACTCTAAGTTCTCAGTGTTGGCTTAAGCCTGGCTTCCTCCCACCCTTCCTGCCTGTTTGCCCATCTGGAATCTCCCCTTCATTCTCCTCCTTCTTTCTTTTTCTCTCACTCTCTTTTTTTCACTTCCTCACTCATTTCTCTTATTCTTTATTTTCCTCATCCCTTCCATCTCTTTTCTCTCTCCTTTCTCCCTTTCTCCACTCTGTCTCTTGCTCTCTTTGTCCCTTTCTCTATCTCCTCACTTTATTCCCCTTTTTAAATTTTTAAAAATTATTTTTATTAACATATAATGTATTATTTGCCCCAAGGGTACAGGTCTGTGAATCATCAGGCTTATGCATTTCACAGCACTCACCATAGCACATACCCTCCCCAATGTCCACAACCCAACTACCCTATCCTTACCCCCGTACCCCTCTAGCAACCCTCAGTTTGTTTGTGAGATTAAGAGTCTCCTATGGTTTGTCTCCCTCCAGATCCCAACTTTATTCCCCTTTTAAGTGAAAGTATCTCTCCCTCTCTCTCTCTCCCTCTCTCTCCTTTAATGCTCCCTCTCTCTCTCTCCCTCTCTCTCCTTTAATGCTACACAGTAAAAAATAATTGTATCTCCCAAACTATTTATTCCTCTGCTATTCCTATTTCTTGCTTGGACCACTTTTTAAATGTATTTATTTATTTGTTTGTTTATTCACAGTCATGAGCTTAATATATGACAAAGCAAGCATTGTAAATCAATAATGAAGAGATAGCATATCAATACTTGTTGGAAATAATAAAATTAGGTCTTCATTTCTATAATGACCACTTGTTTCCTGCTGGTCTCCCCAGCCCAAAATATTCCCCCTTCCTCATAACTAGTCCTCCCTGGATTCCTCCCTGGATATAAAAAAAATCAGATTCTCAGAGAATGCCTTGCTTGGGCCACTTTTAAATGTTCCTGTGGGGGAACATTGGGTGGAAACAGCTGCATTCAAAAGAAAAGTTTCTGACAAGGCACATATGAAAAAAAAATACAGCAATCACTTTCACAACTCTGGTTAAGCCAAAATTTGTTTGTGTTGCTGATTGTTCTATAGTAAAAATTGCCGTCAATGAACAATGCTTTCCATTCTTAGCACATTTAGAAATTATGTAAATTAAAAGAGGAGACAAGAATATTCTGATGTGCTTGAGTATATCTCTGTGTAATGACCACAGTTGTCCCATTTATCTCTTCAAACTGTCAGTATCAGAGGCTTCCAATGGAGAGACCAGATTAAAAAGGCAAATGAATCATAAATAAGCTTGCTCATCCTTTCTGCAGATGACTGTCTAGTTTTTGCTTTAGCTTTATTTGAAATATACATGTCTGGTGGAAGCTAATATGGGCCTTGGAAGGGATAATGAATAGGGAATGCATCCATTCATAATGGAAAGAGAGACTTTAAGTGTTGAGGCTTTTAAATTTCATTTGGGATCTGACGTATAGGATTATCTGTATTTGGATTTAGAGCTATGAAAATTTCCATGAAAATGACATGGGAAAAAGATAGTGGCTTGAAATGCAAATACATTCTTCAAGTCAAGATGTAAATATTTCTTACATTGGCATCAAGTTTTATCTGCTGTAAATAAATGTGTATTTTTGTTACTAGTTTAATCTTGTCAAATTTATATCATTAAGTAGATCATTAAACAGAGAAATATGGTGAGGTTTATTGTGTGGTGGATAGTGTTAATTGCCTACCTGATAGCTATCATATTTCTCTGATACCCCTGTCCATAAATGTTTGCATGCAATTCCTGAGATGCTGAAGCTAGATCGGGGCAGTCATCAAGCTCATGCTTATGTGACAGAATGAAAAAATAGAAGGTTTTAGGAACATTGATGAGCTTCTGAATTAACTCTGGAATTGTTCAAACTCTGCATTTTACTTGGGCAAGATCAGAGACTGGTAGACCCCTGTTAGAGATGATGGTTTTTCTACTTACTGTGAATCTATTCTTGTGGTTCCAGAGAAAAGTTTTACTTCTGCAGCAGTAACAGAAACAAATAGTTGCATTTTGACAGCTCATGTAGCAGTGATGTTTGAAGACACATATCACACTCACTTGGAATGATGTCTCAGGCCTTTGTTTTTTGAAGATTTTCTTTATTAATTTGATAGAAAGAGAGCGAGCGAGCGAGCGCACAAACGGGGGAGTAGCAGGCAGAGAGAGAGGAAGAAACAGGCTCCCCCCCCACGCAGGGTGGGTGATGCTGGGGCTTGATTCCAGGGTCCCTGGGATCTTGACCTAAGCCAAAGGCAGATGCTTAATGGCTTAACTACTTAACTGTCTGAAACACCCAGGTACCCCAGTTTTTGTTGTTACCCAGAAAACTATGTAACAATCCTAACTTCTTGGAGATACTGGCAGAATCAAGACCCTGTTTCCTACACCAATGCCCTCAATAACCCATTTTTATATGAACTTCTACTTACTCTCTGACCCACTTTTCCTGATCGCTCACTCCTGGTTTCTCAGAGAGCTTTGAAAATAATCTATACCTGCACCAATGTCCTTGTATCAAGCTCTGCTTTTAAGTAGATCTCTTGCTAATATACCAATTGTCAAATATATCTAGTATCATAATTTTAGAAATTTAAATTGTATACTTTCCAAATGATCAGAAATAATCAAACTAAGAAAGTTTTGATTTTGTTTGGTTAAACCAACTGGTTGTAAATTGACTGCTGTTAAGGGCTACAAATCTTATATCTGGCTGGTGAAGGAGGGTGGGTATAGCTAAGGTGGAAACCAGTGCCCAGAATGCTGATGCTGAGGTGAAGCTCACAATTTGGAGTAAAGTTAGATCTCAGAAATCTGAATCTCAAGCATAATTAATTGAAAACCTAGTTAGAGCTTTTCTGTGTAATTCAAAGATAAATTTAATTTTAGTTTAGCCATGATTTTATGATTTTGAAAGTGTTTCTTACATTCTGCTCATTGCACTCCTACCACCAACCTTCCCCCTTCATGACCCCTCCCCACAATTTATGGAAAATCTTCTGTATGGAGTTATATCATCCTAGCTCAGTTTAATTGACTATCATCATATGGTATATGTAATTACTATATATGGACATTAGAAAAGCCTTAAAATAATGAGATAAAATTTCAATAGGGGATGATTTAGTTGATTTTATATTTTAAATGTTTTTTTGGGGGGAACCAATAAATGGATAAGCAAATAAGGTATATAATTTTAAAATGAAAAGGTATTAAAGTCCAAATAAACATTTTTATCAACTGTATTTTATAAATATAATTTAGACGTTGAATATATAAGAGACCTTTAAGCAATTACAGGAAAATACCTGTGGTCATAATGTACTCTTCTCTCTCCTGGTATCCTTTCATAGAATCATCAAAACTTTACTATATATGTACTCTCCACTAAAATCGTATGTTTATTGGAGGCAGGTGTAATGTCTGATTTATCTTTACTGCACCCACTGTATATTACCATAGTGCTTTACATAAATACTTCATACTTCACCTCCCCCTCACATACACTCTCCTGAATTTCAGAATCATATTACCAACTGCCTACTTTACATCTGCACTTGGATGCCTCATGGCAACTCAAGCTAACCATGCCCATATCCAAACACTTGATTTCACCCTGAATGAAATGTATTCTTTCCACTGTCCTCTCATTTTAGTAAATGTAAATGCCATATGTTAGTTGCTCAGGCAAAAGTCTTAGGTATTCATCTTTGGCAACTATCTTTCCATCACAACACACATCTATTCCATAAACAACAACAACAACAACAAACAAAACAAAACAAAACAAAAATACCTCTATTAGCTTTTCTTTCCCTATTGATCTACTTGACTACTCCTGACCATCTCTAGCCTTAACATCCTTTTCCAAATCATCTTATGTCTCATTGAATTATTGAAGTTCCTTTGTTATTGACCTCCTTCCTACCACTTTCTTCCTCCCTTACTGTGTATTCCCCACTCAACTATCAGAGCTTCCTGGCTCACTGAGTCAAAATCTAGCTTATCGTTAGTGATCTGGACCTCTATTACTTCTCTTACCTTATCTCTTGATATTCTCTTTCTTGTCTACTCTGCTCTAGGAACATTTCCTCTTTGCTGTTCTTTGGATCTTCCAAGGAACCTTTTGTCCCAGGACTGTTACACTTACCATTTCTTCTGCCTGATATCATCTTACTTTAAATATCTGATGTCTTACTCCCTGTATTAGTTTTCTAGGGATGCTGTAACATACTACAGACTTATATAACAGAAATTCATTTTCTTATAGGTCACTGGGCTAGAAATCCACGATCAAAATATCAACATGTTTAGTTTCTCCTGAGGACTCTCTCCCCTTGTCTTGTAGATAGCTGCCTTTTTCCTTTTGTCCACACATGGCATATGTAGACCTGATTTTTTTTTATTCTTCGTATAAGGGCCTCAGTCCTACTGGAATAGGGCCCCATCCTTATGACTTCATGTATCCTTACTTATCCCCTTAAGGGCCTTATCTCCAAATAGAGTCCCATTGTGGTTAGGGCTTCTACCTACAAATTTGGGGAGAACATACTTCAGTTTATAACATTTTCTTATTCTTTTCATGCCTCACTCTACCAGCAAGGGCTTTTCTGACTAGCCTTTGAAAATTGCATTCCACTCACCATCACCCTTTTATTGACCCCCATCCATTCTTCAGAGCCTAAGTTTCACTTTCTTACATTCCGGATAGTGTGGATGCATGTATCCATTTTCTTTTAGGAGTGATGGTAGCATGAGTAGTAGTTAAAGATCTGGATTAGAAGGTTGATAGAAGAGGGGGCTCATGGGAGGGGAAAGGTGCATCCTTTAGGCAAGGGGAGAAGACTAGATCATCTGGACATCTGAACTAGGCTATGGATATCACTAGTTTTTTGTTTGTTTGTTTTTTAAAAGGTTTATTTAATTATATGATACATATAGAAAAAGTAAGAGAGAGCATGAGAAGGGGTAGGAGCACAGGGAGAAACAGACTCCCCACTGAGGATAGAGCCCAATGTGGGGCTCAGTCCACGACCCTGGGGTCATGACCTGAGCCAAAGGCAGAGGCTTGACTGACTGAGCCACCCAGGCATCCCTGAATATCACTATTAGACTTGGACCAAGAGAGAGCAACAGTAGGAATTGAAATGGAGCCCAATCAGCCAGAGGTGCACCCTGGCCAACCTGAAACTGCATATCCCATCAGTTTAACTGACACAATAGAGTGCCTAAGGATGGGACAGTCATACTTGAGGAGTCATCAGTCTGGAGAATAGCACAACACACTTAAGTCAGTTTTAGAACCCTGTTCATGTGATAGTCTGTGCACAGTAAACCCCCTCATACTAGCAGATACTACCTTGAAGTATAGCAGAGGCGAAAGAGGAGAACTGAAACACTGACTATATATCTCAAAGAAAACAATCTCCTATAAGTATATCTCAAGTTATAAAATTAAACTGAGATGCCCAGAATTCACATTCCTCTCCCTCAAAAAAATAAACTTTGGTTCTTTTTTATTCTCCTTACCCAGTGCTTGCATGGGATGCAAGAAGGATCCATGAGAATATGTCACTTTTAGAGAATAAATAACTATATTTTTCTGCAAATTTGAATGTACTATGCATAATTCCCAAAAAACTAGAAATCCTATCCAGGAAAACTAATGCTACAGATCACATATATATTTTGAAGTATATGCATGTTTAAGGTTGTTCAGACTCAACTTATGCCCGAAATTCACTCTTGGTTCTGTCAGATAGTTGATTTGACATTGATCTGATTTGATTATATGTAGATAGATGATATCAGCTCTAATATTGAGGAAGTAGACAATGCAAAGTAATTAGTCACAAAGCTCTTTTGTAAGCCTCCAATATAATGAACTCTGGGCAAATTAGCCCGTAAGCATAATATCTCCCATTTTAATTTGATTTCTGAGCTCCAGAATTAGGAGACCCATCAGTAAGATCCGTTGTTATTTTGCCCAATATAATTAGAGGGTCAGCAATTTGATCTTGCCTTGATGACAAAACAATTATCTATGGCATCCCCTTTCCCATTTTGGAAAAATAAAAGCCTGTGCTTACTTAGGTTTCTTTTCTAATTAAGTAGAGTTCGTCCTGGTTTCACAGGGATGGAATGAGCAAGGCATAAATGTCAGAACTGAAGCTCAGCATGAGTATAAAGTGTATCCCAGACAGGAGGACTCACAACCATAGCAATCATGATTCTCTAGCACCCTCACCTTATTACCCTCCTGTCTCTGTCTGTATAAACTATCAGCCTTTTTCTTTCCCTCCTGTGAGTGTCACAGTCGCTCTCCCCTCCCACCTCGCCTACCTCTGCATGTGAGCTCCCGGCTATTCAGCTCTATGTCTGCTCATTTCATAGTTCTCCATTCCCTACTACTGGAATTGGGAGTTTTTCAATGGAATTACATTTCCTAGTTTCTCCAGGAAATTATAAGAAAATAGAAATCAATGTAAAATGCTATAACAATTTAAAAATGGGCAGTTGTTTTGCCTCTTTTTTCTTTCTTTCTTTCTTTCTTTCTTTCTTTCTTTCTTTCTTTCTTTCTTTCTTCTTTCTTTCTTTCTTTCTTTCTTCTTTCTTTCTTTCTTTCTTTCTTTCTTTCTTTCTTTCTTTCTTTCTTTCTTTCTTTTTCCTTCTTTCTTTCCTTTTTCTTTTCCTTTACCATAGCAGAAGTTTGAAATTCTGTCAACCCCCTTGGTAAACCATTCCAATTTCTCATACCCTTTGATGACAAATTTCTCTTAAAAGACTATTCTGGAATTTTTGACATTCTGTTAGACCCATTTCTTACCTTAGCAATCAGTATTCAATATTGTGGCCCATAAGGCAGATGATAGTTCTTAAAGATGGCTTACATTTACCATGTTAAGTTTCTTTGGCTTTTTGCTCCCCATTTAACAATTTTTGTTTTTTCCTGACTTATAAAAATAGGAGTATGAACTATATATGAACTGGCTGAATCTCTACTTCTATCACTAAATAGACAATGTTCCAAATTTCTTTTTTCAAATGGTCTCTTTTAAAGTTAGGCAGTGATAGCAACCTGAATACACCAGAGAAAATGAGACCAAAACCCATAGTGTGCCTTATAGACTATAACAGAAGAAAAAAAAAGTGACACTTTTTAATGTAACTTTGCATAGTGAAATTTGCCAAGTACATGAATCTCCCCTTGTAATCTTAGTTTACTTGTCTTAGCTATAGGATAACCCCTCATCTGAAGTAAAGTCACCTGATACCTATTTTAGGGCTTGTGTATTTACCTACCAGTTCTTACCAAAGCCAGGTTCCTAGACCCAGAGTTCTTATGTGTCAGAAAAGCATGTGTACAGATATCTGCTGTGGCAAATTTAGCTGTGTCACATTGAGCAAATTGCTCAATCTTGCTGATTTTGTTTGTATCGATATAACATGAACCATAATACCATCTTTGTGAAATAGTTCTGAGGATTAATGAATTAATAAAGAAGCTTAAACACTTTGCATGGTGCCTAGCAAATGATAAAAGCTTAATAAATGATATTTGCTTTGTTTCTTTAGTTTTATTATCATTTCCAATTTTCTTGTGGAGAAGAAATTCTCTCTGGGATTTTTGTTTTCTCTAAGGATTGTGTAAAACATATTGACAAGCTATAATTAAAAGGCAATTCTCCTCTTGTTGTGGGCAAATAAGCATTTCTAGGAAGCACTCTTGTATCCTTGCATTTTTTCTGGTCACTAGGTTATGTAAAAAAGACTTATTAGAGCATTGCTAAGTGAGTGGTACATCTCTTCTTCCCATATGATATCAGGTCTCCCACAAAGTGCCTGTTTTGAGCTTTCAGAAGAGAGTAGAAATGATTCATCTGTCCTATATCCATTGAGTTGTTGAAACCCTGAGATAATTGTAAAATGTAGTTGAAAATTCTTTAACACTCCTCCCATTGATACATAGCATTTACATCACTTCCTCTTTATCTGTACAGACTTGTAACTGCTTTGCCCAATAGAGTACAGCAGTCCTAACTCCAGGTGACTTCTAAGGCTAGCAGATATAAAGCCATGACACTTCTGCTCTTTTTCATGGATCCCTGAGCTACCTTATGAAAAGTTCAACAACAGTGAGGCAGCCATGCTGTGAGGAAGTCCAAAGAACATGGAACGGACACTTGTAGCTCCAGGAGATAATTTCAGTTAAGCTCAGAACTGCAGTCATCCCTGCCCAGGTGCCAGGTATGTGAATGATAAGCCTCCAACTGAGTGTAGCCACACCCCACCCCAGCCTTTCAGTCAAATTCAGGGGAGTCTTCCCAGCGAAGTCCCCAGACAGTGTGAAACAGAGTCAAACCATCAGTTCTGCCTTGTCCAAATTCCTGACCCACAGAATCTCTGAGCATAATAAAATGGCTTTTGTTTTATGCCAATTACTCATGGGGTAGCTTGTTATGCTGCAATTTATAACTGGAACACTCTCAGAATTTTAGTAGATCTGCTGGGGCAGAGAGGTGATTAAGGAATGATCAGTTAAGACTTTCCCAAAGAAATCTATTCAGATGAGGACAAGGAGAGCCGGGAGTACAGAGTGGGCTCAAACAAACAACTTCAAGGGAACCTGCCATACGGTAACATATAGGATTGAGAAATTAACTTCAAGAACGTCTAGACCACCAGGTTTAGGGGACTAGTGTAACAGAATTCTAATCTCCTAAAGAAGAAGTTGTGGAGGAAAATATTAAATAGAAGAACAACACACAGATTTAAAAACAATTCATATAATCAATTACTAAGGAACCAGCAAAAATATCAATTGGACTATATCAGTTAAAACTCATCTGTGCATTTTACTGATTATTGCCAGATTTCTTAATTACAACCAAGGTGTTTTATCTGTAAGGCTGGAAGGTTTGAAATGCCCCAGGATATTTTTAAAAATACTAGTGTATTCCAAGAAGATAATTGTTCTTTCATGTTAAACATATATCTCCACCAAAAATTTACTTTAGTATTAAAATTTAAAAACAAAATAAAAATTTTCTCTTTCATAAAATATTCATGTATACCTTCAGAAACAAGATCTATACATTATAGATTAGTCAGTCAAAAAACCTATAATGGTATTTGACACATGGCAAAGTAATTCCATTTGGGAACAGTGACACTCAAGATATTTCAAAAAGAAACCAAGCATTCCAGTTGAAAAGCTAATCCAAATGTGAGAGTTTTAAAAAATGCTTTGCTTTTGGGGGCACTTAGATGGCTCAGTCGGTTAAGCATCCCACTGTTTATTTTGGCTCAGGCCATGATTTCAGGGTCTTGAAATCAAGCCCTAAGAGATTTCACACTCAGGGAGAAGCCTGCTTTGGATTCTCTCTCTCCATCTCCCTCTGCTCCTCCCTTCCAGTTCCCCAACCTTGAACACATGCTCTCTCTCTCTCTCTCTCTCAAAAAACAAACAAAAAAATGCTTTGCTTTCTTTAATGTGATTTGAATGTTTCCTTAATGAATGCAGATGCTTTTTCTAACAGATCTATGTCAAATTGTTAAAAGATACATTGTGGCATGTATGCATAAAAGCAACATACAGACATTTGTCATGCCTTACGTTATCACCAGATTTGGAGCTATCTGCAGCACACAATAGTCAAGAATATGATAGTTCATGGTTCTTAGATAAGGAATTGTTTCTTTTTCTTCAACCCTGTCCCATATATGCCTCTTTCTGCTTCTACATTGTGTTGGTGAGCCTCTAGGCTATTACTGGGCAACATGTTACCACTGGCTAAGATCTTTGTGGTGAAGATTAGCATCCAGATGCAGCACTCTTTCTTGCACCTCCTGCAGGAAGCACACACACAAAGATGGAAACTTGCAGGATGTTACCCATGTTCTTTAGCTGTAAACAGGGGTAAAATTGAGACTATAATCTCTTCTGCAGATGATCCATTCTTTGGGTCAACTTGGGAATTGTGGGGGTTGTTAAACCTTTCTTACACATCCTGGCT
Source organism: Mellivora capensis (assembly GCA_004024625.1). Taxonomy (NCBI): domain Eukaryota; kingdom Metazoa; phylum Chordata; class Mammalia; order Carnivora; family Mustelidae; genus Mellivora; species Mellivora capensis. The sequence goes on from PISX010021458.1 coordinate 29,883, forward strand.
TAAGCCATAGTCCTTAATCAATTTTTTTGCCATAATTATGCATAAAAGCTTATAAATTTGCCAACCATTTGATTTTTGATTGATTGATTTTGTTTTATTAAGGTATCTTTGGCATATAAAATTAGAAGGTATTTAAAGTGTCCATCGGATTTTCACTTGATTTTTCTTTTTGCCTCAGTTGGAAAATGGAGGGTTGGAAGAAGGCTTGAGTACTAGGATTATTATTAATCCCTAAACAAAGGCCTGAGGGTTTTTTATAAACTGCTTGGAGAAGATTTGTCCTACGTCTTCAGAATAAGAAGAGATGTAAACTAAAACTCATTTGATGGCCAGGCCTTGCAGCTTTCATGTTTCACGAAAGTGAGTGTCTTGGTTCCAACTCTGGCAGTTTCCCAGAAGAAAGTTCAGAGGGAACTTTGAAGTGTTGTTACAGATAACATCTGTATTTGATGTTTGCAGGAAACAGAGCTTTTGAGTGTATATTTGACATATTACAGAAGTACATCCCACTGATAATTTTTTTTGTTTGTTGCCTAAACATATAATGGAAGGCATAGCATTAATCTTCATAAGCTTCTGTGTTGGTTTCCTAGAGTTAGCATTACCAGGTACCACAAACTGAGCATCTTAAAACAGTAAAAATTGACTGTCTCATAGTTCTAGAGGCTAAAAGTCAAAGATCAAAGTGTTAGCAGGGCCATGTTCCCTCATGAAATCTATGAGGAGAATCCTTCTTTGCTTCTTGTCAGCCTCCGGTGGTTTTCTGTCTGTCTTTGGCATCCCATGGTTTGCAGCTGTCAATCTCTGCCTTTGTTGTCCCATGATATTCCCCCTCAGTAGGTGTGTGTGTCTCTGTCTCTTCTGTTCTTATAAGGACACCAGTCATATTAGATTAGAAGCCTTTTGTACTGCAGTATGACCTCATCTTAATGGGTTATGCCTGCAACGATCCTATTTCGAACTAAGGTCGTTCTGAAGTACTGGAGGTTAGGACTCCAACAGAACTTCTGAGAGTATGCAATTCCACCCATAATGGTCTCCTAAGAGTAATTCTTAGTTTTATTTTAGTATACAGTTTTAGATCACATTTTCTTCCCATTTCCTAATTTGCAACAGTTAGAGCAAATTATAGACAGGCACATTTATGTATAGTTTAGTATTTCCAAAATATATAATGATTTTAACATCTAACTCTCAGAAGCTCCTTTCCCACATCCTTCCTTTTTATTTTTTATCTTTCTTTGTCCTTTATAAAAGGGCAAACGATGCAAGAATACATATCCAAATGATTGAATTTATCCGCAAATTGCTTCCAGGTGCTCATATCACTTTCTCTCCATCTTCAATTGAAAGACAAAAAAAAAAAAAAAAAATTCAATGTCGCTTAAGAGCAAAATCATGAGGAATTTAAATAGTTTTGGTTTTCACCTCATTTTTCTTCTGAAATATTTCTTGTTTACATTACTCTGGTTTACATTTACTTATACTTACCATATTACACCACTAGTATCATGTGAGATTTTTGTTCATTCTTGATTTTTCATTCACCAACATAGCACGTGGCTCACAATAGGCACTAAGTAAGAGTTGATTGACTTCAATGTGGAGTTTTCAAGTGCTTTAATTCACTTGAAGGTACCTAAATTATGACAACCTCAAAAGGATTTATTGGTAAGAAAGAAGTCAGAACAGATTAGTTATAAATACACAAAAGAAAGAGTTGAAATTCCGAGGACATCTGTCTATATTCTATTTTTATTGCATATGTAAATGGTACTTTAAAGGTATTTGAAATGACTATTATGCCGTTATAAACTCAATATATGATTTTAATTTAATTGGCATTCCTCCACCTCTGTTGCTTATAAGAAAAAGTAAAAAAAAAAAAGATACAGTTAACAACTGCATATATTTGCCTAGATTTGCCAAATATTGACATTTTTAAACTGTTGTTGACATCTTCCCACACCCCTCAATCTTTTGAAAATAAATTGAAGGGACCATGACACTTTATCCCAAAATACTTTAGCAAGCATCTCATAAGAATAAGGACATTTGCAGCAGCATCCACTGAAAAAGTAAGATTAATTCAATAATACCACCTAATACATAGTCCATATTTAGTTTGCACCAAAATTTCATTTATCATTACTTTAAAGTCAAAGATCCAGTAAAAGTTGATGTATTTGTACGCTTCATTAGTTATGTTAAATCTAAGATAGCCCCTATATCTCCTTTTTCTTCCCCCACAGCATATACTTTTTCATGTGGTTTATGCCACCTGCCCTACTGAGCATCCTGTATTCTACATGTCTCCAGTCATTTCCTCATTACTAGATTAAGATTCAACACTTTGGGACAGAATACTTTAAAAGTGATGTTTGTATGTTTAGTGTATCAGTCTTGGAGGTGTGTAATATTCTATTTTACAATATTGGTAGTGTTGAATTTGATTTCTTGATTAGGGGGCTGGTCAATATAAATGACAAAAGGTGGGGTTTTTGGAAGGTGGTATGTGCATGCTCAGTTCCTCTGAAGCCTTTTATCAAATGGTTTTAGCATCTCTTGATGACCCTTACCTGGATAAACTGTTACATTGGGATTATGAAATGGTGTTTTTCTAATTCTGACATTTCTTCAGAATTTTCCTATAAAGGGGAGGCCCCCCATCTCTATTATTTTCATTGCCGTCATTGCCATTATTTTTAGTATCACTGTGCTAAATTCCATGTGTTATCATCTGTTTATCTTATTATTCAGTATTCAACTTAATTGAATATTGTCTCATCTTTGATTCATGGAATTCCCAGCCCACTAGCTCCTGCATCCTTGTTTTCAGGTACAGTGTTCTAAATTTTCCATCTAAATTCATAACCATTAATTTCTCCAAGGAACCTGGTTTCTTTTTTACTAGGGAATGGTATTTTGAAACCAGTATCTGGGGCTTAGACATCCTTAGGATACTGAGATGTCATTATTTCTAAGCCCTTTGAGTGAATACAGTTAGAAAAATAGTTTTACGAGAATACAAACCTATATTAATATGTCCAATTCTCAACCAAACCCACGGCATTTATTCTTACCTTCCCTACTTCACATTTGTTTGCTTTTAGCTTCTTAGTCAGTGAAAACTATGGTTTTCAAAAATAGTTAGTATATATACTCACTTGCCTTATTCCAGAACATATTAAAAATAATTTTGAATCATATGACTAATGCTTTTACCAACAACAGACCTATAAATCAATCTCAAGACTTTTTTTAACTTTCACTCTTAGAATTTATTCCTTGAGAAGAGTGTTAAAAAGTTATGTGAAACAATTATTTGGTCTGTGTTTGCATACTTTCAATTTGATATAAAGTTAAATTTTATAATTTCTATTTTTAGTCAATTTGAAAATTTTTTCCATACTTTATTCTGTATTTTAAATCTGCAAAAAATGGACGTGTATTAAAATTCAAACTACTTAAAAAAGATACTTGGAAAATTCAGACTCCCATTCCTAGTCCCTCATTTATACCATCCACCCTGCAAAAGTAACAGTTTTCATTAATATCTGGTTTATCTTTCCTATGTTTCTTTTCTTTTTGCAAAAATAAACATGAACCTCTCTCTCTCTCTCACACACACACACATACACACACACAATACACTTATTCCTATGTCTCCTTCTCTCTCACACAGAATTAGCCTGCCATATACATTCTTTCATACCTGTCCTTTTTCATTTGACAGTTCATATGAAAAATATTGTCAGTCTGTAGAGGTCTTCTTCATTGTGCTTAAGCGTCATGGTGCTACATTATGTGAATGCACCAAAAGCTTTTCAGGCCAGTCTCTT
>PISX010021459.1:0-33626 GCA_004024625.1 Mellivora capensis
TCATAGGGTAGTTCTATTTTCAACTTTTTGAGGAACCTCCATGCTGTTTTCCAGAGCGGTTGCACCAGCTTGCATTCCCACCAACAGTGTAGGAGGGTTCCCCTTTCTCCGCATCCTCACCAGCATCTGTCATTTCCTGACTTGTTAATTTTAGCCATTCTGACTGGTGTGAGGTGATATCTCATTGTGGTTTTGATTTTTATTTCCCTGATGCCAAGTAATGTGGAGCACTTTTTCATGTGTCTGTTGGCCATCTGGATGTCTTCTTTGCAGAAATGTCTGTTCATGTCCTCTGTCCATTTCTTGATTGGGTTATTTGTTCTTTGGGTGTTGAGTTTGATAAGTTCTTTATAGATTTTGGACAGTAGCCCTTTATCTGATATGTCATTTGCAAATATCTTCTCCCATTCTGTCAGTTGTCTTTGTTATTAACTATTTCCTTTGCTGTGCAAAAGCTTTTGATCTTGATGAAATCCCAATAGTTCATTTTTGCCCTTGCTTCCCTTGCCTTTGGTGATGTTCCTAGGAAGATGTTGCTGCAGCTGAGGTCAAAGAGGTTGCTGCCTGTGTTCTCCTCAAGGATTTTGATGGATTCCTTTCTCACATGGAGGTCTTTCATCCATTTTGAGTCTATTTTCGTGTGTGGTGTAAGGAAATGGTCCAATTTCATTTTTCTGCGGGTGAAGGCCCTTATCTTTGTTCCGAGCACAGAACAAGCATGAATTACAGGCAGCTTAGATTGTTCTAGAATAAGGAAGAGTTGGGCTGGCTGAGACTGCAGGTTAACCAGCCTAGCTTCTTACTTTGAAGAGTTTCCAGTATAAAATGATCAGCCACCTGCTGCGGTAGCCCTTTGGACAACTGTGGCCCTGTTGTGTTAGCAACAACAACAAAAGAACAAAGAACACGTGTGGCTATTGAATAAAGTTAAGTGTACCCCTCTTATGGGGTTCAGTGTCCTTAGTTCCTAGCAGGATGAAGCTAAGATGCCAGGAATTGTGGTTTTTAACTCCCTTACTGGTAATTTTATATCCATCCTTGTGTCTTTTCTTTTGATGGCATGCAGTTTTGTGAAACCCCAAGTCTGGGAAACACTGATTCAAGAGACCCTTGAAGCTGAAGGGTGCAGAGTGGCCAGAGAGAGCCCAGCCTAGAAGTCTATAAATTGAATTGCCCTGATATTTCCATTTTTATAACTAGTCAGGGAAGCAGTGGACATTTGCCTTCCAGAGTTCCTGAATCATCTTTTGTTTGAGCAATTGCCTGAGGTGGCTGGGAGCTGGCGTTTCCTTCCTGTGCCTACCAGCTCCTTGTCACCAGATTTGGGATGGAGAAGGGCAAAGGTGGGATGAGGCTCTAGGCACAGAAGAGAGGCAAGGTTGGGGGGACATGGGCTGGGCTGGACCCCAGGGGTGCTGGAGTTCTCTCTTTCCAAGGAAGACTGCAGGATGGCTCTCGTCCCTGTCCTGTGACTTCCTTGCTTTGTGACAAAGGGCAAATCAGTTCAACCTCTCTGAGCTTCCATTTTCTCATCCATTAAAATAACATCTCTTCCCAAATTTTTTAAATTTAAATTCAGTTAATTAACATATCATGTATTATTTGTTTCAGGGGTACAGGTCTGTGATTCACCAGTCTTATATAATACCTGGTGCTCATTACAACACATACCCTCCCTAGTGTTGTCCACCCAGTTACCCCTCCCCCATCCAGCAACCTTCAGTTTGTTTCCCAAGATTAAGAGTCTCTTATGGTTCGTCTCCCTCAGCTCAGATCTTGATTTCAGGGTTGTGAGTTCAAGCACCAAGCTGGGTCCACACCGGGTATGGAGCCTACTTAAAAATTAATAATAATAAAATAAAATGGGAGGCATTCCTGCCTCTTGCCATGACTCCTAAGGAAAGGATTCCTCTAGAATGGGAATCAAAGGTCAGTTGCCAGACAGTCAAACAAGATCAGGCAAAGACTCCATAGCAACAGCTTCCCAGAGAAGGGATGGATTCTCCTAGGGCCATGAAGAGTGAGGTGAGCAGACCTCAGCTGGAAGGGTGGAAGAGTTCAGAATCTGGGCAGGGGCCTATTTGTCTGGCTAGAGGGTGTTTACTAGATGATAATCACTGAGCTAAACACTTCATTCTTATTTAATTTCACAACTACCAGGTAACAGGGGGAGTATTATTAGCATTTTGTAGACCAGAATCTGAGAATCAAAGAGGTTAGGTCAGCTTGCCCAAGATCATGCAGCTAGAAGGTGGTGGAGCTGGGATTTGAGTGCAGGCATTGAAACTTGCCCATCACCCCTACACTCCACAGGAAGGAAGTGGGTTCCATATGGAGTACCTATTCCTATCGACTGATAGTGGCTACTTGGAGCCTGCCATAGAGAAGGATTGTGAGGTTGTCTCTGAGATATAATGTAAGAAGGGCTATGAACAATTAGTGCTGTCTTTTAAATAAATTTGTCATGAGAACTCAAAATTCACATGTTTTCAAGTGGATGATGTGCAACATTTATCCAAATTGACCATAACTGACTGGGCTATAATACATGGATAACAAAAGAAAAATAGAAATTCCCCAACTGCCTGGAAATTAAACATTATACCAGTCAAAGGAGATATCAAAAAACATTTGAACTGAATGATAATGAAGACATGACATACTGAAACTGTGGGGTGCAGCCAATACAGCTGTTGGAGGAAAATTTGTAGCCATAAAAATGTATATTTATTAGTGGGGTGCCTGGGTGGCTCAGTCAGTTAAGCATCCATCTTGATTTCAGCTTGGGTCATGATCTCAGGGTGGTGAGACTGAGCCCCATATCAGGCTCTGTGCTCAGTGGGGAGTCAGGCTGCTTGAGATTCTCTCCCTCTCCTTTTGCCCCTCCCTCTGCTTGTGTGCTCTTTCTCATGAATCTTTGTAAAAACCGTATCTATTAGAAAAGGAGAAAGTCTTGAAAATTAATGATTAAAGTGCTCATATCAAGAGGCTGAAAAAGAACAGCAAATCAAACCCATGGAGAAGGGAAATAATAATAGAACTAAGAGTAGAAATGCAAATCAACAATGCTAAAAGTTGGTTCTTTGAAAGAAGTAATAAAATTGAGTAAGTCATAGTACCATGGGCTAGATCATAAACAGAACATGTGCCAGGTAGTATCTATTTCTTTTTTTTTTTAGTTTTTATTTTAATTTAATTAATTAATTAATTTTTATTTATAAAAAGATTTATAAAAAGATTTTGTTTATTTATTTAACAGAGAGAGAGAGATCACAAGTAGGCATAGAGGCAGGGAGAGAGAGAGGGGGAAGCAGGCTCCCCGCTGAGCAGAGAGTCTGATGTGGTGCTTGATCCCAGGACCCTGAGATCATGACCTGAGCCGAAGGCAGAGGCTTTAACCCACTGAGCCACCCAGGCACCCCTTTAAAGTAATTTCTGCACCCAACATGGGGCTTGAAACCACAACCCCAAAATCAAGAGTTGCATGCTCCACTGACTGAGTCAACCAGGTGCCCCAGTGGTATCTATTTCTAGAAACTTCTATCTTTTATATGATAAAAAATATTAAAGGAATGGGGTGTCTTGGTGGCTCAGTTGTTGGCTGTCTGCCTTTTGCTCAGGTCATGATCCCAGGGTCCTGGGATTGAAATCCTCATCGAGCTCCCTGCTCCACGGGGAGCCTGCTTCTCCCTCTCCCACTGCCCCTGCTTCTGTTCCCTCTCTTTCTGTGTCTCTCTCTGTCAAATAAATAAATAAGTAAAATCTTAAAAAAATATATATATTAAAGTATAAGTCACATTGAGGTGTCTGGGTGGCTCAGTTGGCTGAACATCTCACTTCTGATTTCAGCTCAGGTCATGATCTCAGGGTCATGGATCGAGTCCCGTGTCAGGCTCCATGCTCAGCGCAGAGTCTGCTTGAGATTCTCTCTCTCCCTCTCCCTCTGCCCCTCCCCCCGCTCATGCTTATTTACAAATAAATGAATAAAATCTTTTTTAAAAAGTATCAATTACATCGAATTTTAGTAAAGGAAAAAAGATACTGAATGCTTAAGGGATGATGGGTAAGTTAGTTTGGTTAGAGTTAAAATAATATAAAGGGAGATGAGTTAGTCTGGACTCTGTTGTAAGTGACAGAAGAGCCCAGATCAATTTGTCTTTCTTTCTTTTTTTTTTTTTTTCAAGATTTTATTTATTTATTTGACAGAGAGAGAGATCAGAAGTAGGCAGAGAGGCAGGCAGAGGGTGAGAGGAATGCAGGCTCCTCGCTGAGCAGAGAGCCCAATGTGGGGCTTGATCCCAAGACAAGACCCTGAGATCACGACCTGAGCTGAAGGCAGAGGCTTAACGCACTGAGCCACCTAGGCGCCCCAGATAAATTGTCCTAAGCGGAGACTTTATTTGTTTGCATAACTGAAAGTCCCAGGGGGAATTCTAGCTTTCGGCGCAGTTGACCATACGTGTTCAAACGGAGTTGTCACAATGGCTCTTCAGGCTTATTGCATTCTCAGGCAGGCTCTCTAGCCTAGACTGGAAGGGCAGGAGGCTACTCCACTGTTCCCATGGTGATGGCAGAAAGGCAAGAGGACAAGCTCAACTGCACAATCCTTTTTCATGCATCTGTATGTGTCTCACTTGCTAACACGCTATTGGTCAAAGCAACCCGCATGGCCAAGCCCAACATCTAGGGCTGGAGAATTTCTCTCTCGGCTCGTCTTGAGGATATGACAAGGATAGAGAGGGAGAAATTGGAACCATTATTCAATCCACACAGATACCAACTCAGAATTGGGCTTTCTGGGTCATAGGGTACATGCATGCTTAATTTCACTTACATACTACCTGATTGTTCTCCATTCCCTCCCGCAATTCACAAGGGTGGGTGTTTCCCTAAGTCTTCACCAAAGCTCAGCATTGTCCAGCTCTCTAGTTTTTGCCAGCCTGATGGATGTGAAATGGCATCTCAGTGATGCTTTACTTTGTGTGTATCTGATTATGTATGCGTCTAGGCTAGTCTCTTCACATCTTGTTAGTCATTTGTATTTCCCTTCTGTGAGTTGCCTATTCATATCCTTTGCTCATATTCTCTCATGTTTTCGTTCTTTTTCTTGTTGATTTGCAGGAGTTCCTTGTACAGTCTAGGTATTAATCCCTTGTTGGCTTTAGACATAGCAATATCTCTTACAAGTTTTCCATCTGTTAATTTTATTTTTTTATTTTTTTTTATTTTTATTTTTTTATAAACATATTTTTATCCCCAGGGGTACATGTCTGTGAATCGCCAGGTTTACACACTTCACAGCACTAACCATAGCACATACCTTCCCCAATGTCCATTACCCCACCCCCCTTTCCCGACCCCCTCCCCTCAGCAACCCTCAGTTTGTTTGTTAATTTTATTTTTAGGGTCCTTCACTCAGCAAAAATCTTTGATATGATCAAACCCAGCATTTCTTGCTTTATGGCTTGTGCTTTGGGTCTAATTTAAGAGGTACTTTCCCCATGTCTAGATCACAAAGATATTGTTTTTATTAGGTCTTTCATACATCTGGAATCTCCATTTGTGATGGGAAAGGGTATGAAACATGTTTTGTTTTGTTGTTTCCCATATAGTGAGCCAGTTTCCCCAGTACCATCTACTAAAAAGTGTGCTTCTTCTTTCTTTGAATTATGGTGCCACCCTCATTATATATTAGATCTATCTACCTACCTACCTGCCTTTTAAAAAAAATATTTATTTGATATATATATATAGAGAGAGAGAGAGAGAGAGAACAAGCAGGGGGAGCTGCAGGCAGAGGGAGAGGGAGAGAAAGGCTCCCCACTGAGCACAAAGCCCAACATGGGGCTTGAGATCATGACCTGACCCAAAGGCAGCCACCTAACTTACTGAGCTACCCAGGCACCCCCTGCCTACCTTTCTATCATCTGTTACCTGTCTTTATATCTATATTGTTTATATATCTTTCTACATTTAAATATCTGATAAGATGCAATCTCTCCCATTTACTACTTCTTTCATAGATTGACTTAGTTCTCTGTGGACTTCGTTCTTCCTTGTATAATTTAGAATAATCTCATTGGGGACGCCTGGGTGGCTCAGTTGGTTGAGTGGCTGCCTTAGGCTCAGGTCATGATTCCAGGACACTGGGATCGAGTCCCACATCAGGCTCCTCGCTCGGCAGGGAGCCTGCTTCTCCCTCTGCCTCTGCCTGCCTGTCTGTCTGCCTGTGGTCACGCACTCTCTCTCTCTCTCTCTAACAAATAAATAAATAAAATCTTAAAAAAAAGAAAAAGAATAATCTCATTGGTTTTCTTCTAAACAAAGTCCATCTTGAATTTTGCTTGGGACCATATTGGTAGAAGAATTTGAGAAGAACCAGTAATTTTATGATGTTAAGTCTCCCTAAACAAAAGTATGGAATTATGTATCTATATGTCTTCTTTTTTTTTTTTTAAGATTTTATTTATTTATTGGAAAGACAGAGATCACAAGTAAGCAGAGAGACAGACAGAGGGAGAGGAAGGGAAGCAGGCTCCCTGCTGAGCAGAGAGCCGACGCGGGGCTCGACGCGGGGCTCGATCCCCGGACTCTGGGATCATGACCTGAGCCGAAGGCAGAGGCTTTAACCCACTGAGCCACCCAGGCGCCCCTATATGTCTTCTTTATGTCCTTTATAGAATTTTTTTAAAAGATTTAATTTGATTTTTTTTTGAGATTTTATTTATTTATTTGACAGAGAGAGAGTATAAGTATGGGGAGTGACAGGTAGAGGGGGAAGTAGGTTCCTCACAGAGCAGGGCCCCCACATGGGACTCAATCCCAGGACTTCGGGATCACGATTTGAGCCAAAGGCAAACACCGACTGAGCCATCCAGGCATCCCCAAAATTTTATTTTTAAGTAACCTCTACACCCAAAGTGGGACTCAAACTTGTAACCCCAAGATCAAGAGTTGCACATTCTCATGACTGAATCAGCCAGGCATACCTCTTTAATAGAATTTTTAAAATTTCACCTTAGGGATCTTTTCCATTCCTTAAATTAATTTTTAGATACTTTAATATAGAATTTAGGTCTTAAAATTTTTTTTTTAGGTTTTTAAAATGTTTGAAACAATTTCAAACATACAGGAAAGTTGCAAGAACAATACAAAGAGGTTTTCTTCCTATACCCTTTGAGGTTGCCAAACTGATGCCCCATTATTCCCACATCCTTTACTGAATATTTATAAACAAGGGCAGTTTCATGTGTAGCCACAATGTAACTATCAAAGTTGGGAAATTGACATTGGAACATTAGTATCCTCTTATCCTCAGACCTCATTCACATTTCAAAAATTGTTTCAGGACATTCTTTATGGCAAAAGGAATCATGTGTTGAAGACCACACTTTGCATTTGGTTTTTGTATCTCTTTAATCTCCTTTGGTTTGGAACAGTTCTTCAGTCTTGTCTTTGACTTGCATGACCCTGATACTTTTGAAGATCACAGACAAGTTATCTTACAGAATGTCCCTCAGTTTAGGTTTGTCTGATATTCCCTCATGATTGGATTCAGATTGTGCATTTTTGGCAGGAACATCACATCACAGAAGTGACGCTGTATCCTTCCCATGGCATCCTATCAGATGGCACAGAGTTTCAATTTGTCCCATTGCTAATGGCGTTTACTTTGATCACCTGATTAAGGTGTATCAGCCAGGTTTTGCCATTGTCAAGCTATTTTTTTTCCCTTTTTAATTAAAAGTATTTTGTGGAGTGGGCTTTTTTTTTTTTTTTTTTTTTTTTTTTTTTTTTTTTTTTTTTTTTTTTTTTTTTTTTTTTTTTTTTTTTTTTTTTTTTTTTTTTTTTTTTTTTTTTTTTAGATTTTATTTATTTATTTGAGAGAGAGTGAGAAAGGACACATGAGGGGAAGGGCAGAGGAAAAGGGCAAAGCAGACTCCCTCCTGAGCAGGGAGCCCAATTGGGGGCTTGATCCCAGGACCTGGATTCATGACCTGAGCTAAAGGCAGACACTTAATGACTGAGCCACCCAGGTTCCCCTGGAGTGGTTCTGTTCTTTTCTTTTCCTTTTCCTTTCCCTCCTTCCCTCCCTCCCTCCTTCCCTTTCTTTCTTTCTTTCAAGATTTTATTTATTTATTTCAGAGAGAGAGAGAGCACGCGTGCGTGTGCACACAAGCAAGGGGGAGGGGCAGAGGGAGAGGGAGTGAGAGAATCCCAAGCAGACTTCTTGTGGAGCATGGAACCTGATGCAGGGTGATCCCAAACCCTGATCATGACCTGAGCTGAAATCAAGAGTTGGGACACTTAACCAACTGAGCCACCCAGGCATCCCTGGCCATAATTAAAACAAAACAAAACAAAACAAAACAAAAAAACAAAATCACAGGATTCAGTCAGCCAACATTCTACTTGGGATTTTCATCTTTCATCTTTATGTTCATAGGCACAGTGAACCTGTAATTTATTTTCTTGTTTTGTTTATTTTTCCAGTTTTGAAAGTGAGATTATACCATCTAATAAAATGTGTTAAACAGCAACCCCCCTCCCCCCTTCCCCTACTTTAGAGTTGAGACTCTGATACCTAAAGAAAGGGATGGATTTGATGAAGATCACACGGGGGTTAGGGACATTTTCTGTCTGAAAAAGATCCCTCTTGGAGATGACACCCAGCCCGGGCTCCTTTGTCAGGCAAGAATGCTCCAGACACTACATGGCGATCTGTCCTTAGCTCTGCTGATCAGGGAAAAGAATACTGGGATCTCGAGTTTGAGTCTTGGCTTTGCCACAAGGTTTTCCCACAAGACTTTGCTTCTGTGATCTTGTGCATTGGTTTCTTCCTCTGTAAAATTAGGGCATGGGGGGGGCACCTGTGTGGCCCAGTGGGTTAGGCCTCTGGGAGCATGGTCCACACAGGCAGCAGTCTTGGCCTTGTTGTAATCCCAGTTTTGGCCAGATTTGCAGCCCGGTATGGATCTCCCATGCCTGAGATGATAGGCTCCGGGTGATAGGTCATCTGAGACAACAGGGAGGGGTGGAAAGGGACCTGGAAGAAAGAAGAGAGGAAAGAAGACCTTACGACCTACTGGCATGATGAGTCAAGCCTGGAGGGGCGGCCCCATCCCAAGACATCCCTCAGCCTGCCTCCTGCTGCTGGGTCTGAGACTCGGAAAGCAGGTTATGTCCTTGGCCCTAGCTTGGAATCTGACTGGTTCTCCTCATCCTTCCTCCCTCCGCAACCCCACCCCCATGGGACCTCTCTGCTCTAGGTCCCTGCTCTGCTTTCTAACTCCCATCCTGCAAAACCTAACAGCCATTTCTCTTCCCAACTCCCAGCCCAAACCCCAGTCTGAACTCTGCCCTCCTCAAGCCAGCATAATTCCCTTCCTTTCCCCAGGCTCTCACCAAGTTCCTTCCTTCCTTTTTTTTTTTTTTTTTTTTTAAAGATTTTAAGTAATCTCTATACCCAATGTGGGACTCAAACTCACAACCCTGAGATCAAGAGTCAAGAGCTCCACCTACTAAGCCAGCCAGGCAGACCAGCAAGGCTCCTTCTTAAGCTGGACTGGGTTCTTCATCCCAGTCTCCCCAGAACATTCCTGGTCACCCAGCCTGATCTGGTTTGGACGCAGGGAAATAGATGCTATCAATTTGTCTGTTTTCCTTTTGGCTCATCAAGGCTATTGCTCCCCTCTGCTCACAAAGCTGTCCTTAAAAACTGTTGCCGGAGACGCCCCATGAGCCCTCACATGAGCCCTGCTTGCTCCCTGTCTCACCTGAGCTGGGGCACCCTACCTCACTCCTAACCCTATCCCCCAGCCAAAGGGGGCTCCATGCTGGCCTGGGCCCCCTCTGGAGCAGGTGTCATTGCTGGCTTATGTGCCTGACCTATTTGTACCCAGTCCTTCCCCGCTTGGTCATGCTGCCCTCTGCTGGTCAGTCTGTTATAAAACCTGACAGGTTTTCCAGACCCAGGGATGGGCACCCCCCCCTTTGTTGCACTCTTACAAGTTGTAAGCACTAACCACACTTTATCTAATTGAATATTCACAGCAAATTTATGAGGAAGATTCTGTCATTATCCCCATTTTACATGCCAGAAACTAAGAGTTGGCAAGCCCCTTAACTAAAGGGTAGAGCCAGTTTTGAAACCCCTTCAAGGAATAACAAAGAAAGCAGCTCATAACCTGGCTCTTCCTTAGGATCCAGAACTGCACTGGGCTCTTTAAATGCACCTCCTTAAAACCCTCTCTCCCACATTCTGAAACCTGGTATCAAAGCTATCAAGGTTCTCCATTTGCCCCATGCCTTCAACACTCCTTCCACAGACACAGCCTGCAGGCCTCCCCCCTCAGCTGGGGATCCTCAAACCGGCCACAGAACGGGCAAAACCCCCCATACTTGCTGCCTTCCCCAACCTCTCTCCCACCACTGGCTGGTGGGTGCCAGCCCCCTGGTCCCCTTCCTTCCTGTCTTCACCTAATTATCCCCTCTCTGTAGCACATCCCACTCTCTAAGCCAGACTGCCCCCAGACGTTTAACATGCTTAAGTCTTTCTCATCTTAAAAGTGTGAGCACACCACCTCGCTCCCCCACCCCCACCCCTCAACTCAAGTTACCCTCCTATTTCTCCTCCCAGCAAAAGTTCAGGAAGAGCAGTCTGTGCGCCCTGTGCTCACCTGCCTGCTTCCTCCTCATTCTTCTACAGCCTGCACCCCTGGGGTTTTGTCACCTCCCCCAGCTTCACCAAAGCACCCTGAGGTCACCACACAGTCCAAGTCACCAAACCCCGTGGACATCGCTCGGGCTCAGGCCATTCCAGGTCTCCCGGCAGCACTTGGTGCTGTTGGCTATCCACTCCTTCTGGAAACACTCCCTCGCTTGAGTTTCTGGCTTGTGGTTCTCCTCCCACCTCTTGACCCTCTGCTCCTGGCCTCCTGCGACAGCCGGCATCACTGTACCTTACATTAGCTGCTGGTGCTCCTCAGCATGGGGTCCTGGACCCTCTTTTTCCATCCCAGTCTCTCCCGCTGGGCTGTCGAGGCCACACTCACGCAGATGCCAGTGACTCCCAAATGTACTCATCTAGCCCAGGGTGTCTCAACGGCTTGGCCTGCATGGGACCTTCCTCCAGGTCTGGAGCCATGTGTGATCGCCCCCGCGAGGGAGGTGCTACTGCCATCTAGCGGCTAGGCCAGGGATGTCGCTACACATCCCGCAGTGCCCGGGACAGCCCCCGCGGTGAAGAATTACCCTGCCTACGTGTCAGCAGTGCAGGGATTGAGGACCCCATTCTAGCCTAGCTCCTCCTCTGAACTCCAGGTCGGAACACCCAGCCACTTGTACCACATCTCCCCTTGGGTCCAATCGAACTCACCATCTCCCCCCACCTGATTCTCTTCATGATTCTCCCACCACAAACCTGGGAGCCATCCCGGAAAACTCCCGCTCCCTGTCCCTCACCTCCATACGCAGTCCATAACCACGTACCACCCATTCCATCAGCGTCTCTCCAACACTACTCCAGGTACCATCATCTCTGGCCCAGGCTTTTGTGAGAAAACATCCTGTTTGGTCTCCCGGCGTTGCCTCGGGGTCCCCTCCAGACTTTGCACGCAGCAGAGTAGTCCGTGTCACAGTGCAGATCAGATTATGACATCTCTGAGTTTGAAACACTGATTCTTTCCCACTGATCTTTGGATCAAGACCCCAAATCTTAACATAACCTGCAAGGCCATATGTTCTGGGCCCTGCTAATTCCCCAGTGTCTCTTAGAGCCCCTACCCACACCCTTCTCTGGACTGCCTTCTACCCCTGGGCCTTTGCATGTGCTGTTCCTGCTCTGTCTGGACTGCTCCCTCCCAACTCTACTGCTTCACCTAGTGAGCTACTCTTCACCCTCTAGATCTCACCTCAGAAGTCCCCTCCTCAAGTGAGACCCACGTGACTGTGGAATCTAGGTCAAGTTCTATGATAAACCCTCTCAAAAAGCTACATCTCAGGGTGCCTCAGTAGGTTAAGCATCTGATTCTTTTTTTTTTTTAAATCTTATTTATTTATATGACACAGAGAGAGAGAGAGCTCACAATTAGGAAGAGAGGCAGGCAGAGAGAGAGGGAGAAGCAGGCTCCCTGCGGAGCAGAGAGCCTGAATGGGGCTCGATCGCACGACCCTGAGATCATGACCTGAGCTGAAGGCAGAGGCCTAACCCACTGAGCCACCCAGGTGCCCCTAAGCATCTGCTTCTTGAACTCAGCTCAGGTCTTGATCTTGGGGTTGTGAGTTCAAGCCCAACATTGGGCTCCACGCCCAAGGAAAAAAAAAAAAAAGTCACGTTTCTTTCCTGCCAAAAACTTAGTTTAGCTAAGATTCATTTATGCAATGACTTGATTAATGTCTGTCTTCTGACTTGACTCTGCCCAGCAGGACGAGACAACATCTGTGCCCACTCACCAGCCCCTAAGGCTGGCCGGTCACATAGAGAGGGTCAATAAGATCTTTGAAGGACAGAGTGAGTGAAATCCAGTCTTTCCACCTGGCCACACAATGATCACACCAAGAAGTATCTGAGTCATCATATTTCCCCCCTGAAAGGCTTTGCTGCCATCCCATCTCACATCCAGTTGCTTGTTACTAAAACAATCCATGCTTGTGGAAAATCAGAGAACACAAACAAAAGGAGGAAGATCTGCTCGTATACTGTTTTGCAGGCTGCTTTTAATCCTGAGCAATAGAACATGACCAATGGTATAAATGGGCTTCAGGAGATATATATATTTTTTAAGATTTTGTTTATTTATTTGACAGAGATCACAAGTAGGCAAGAGAGGCAGGCAGAGAGGAGGGGAAGCAGGCTCCCCACAGAGCAGAGAGCCCGATCCGGGGCTCCATCCCAGGACTCTGGGATCATGACCTGAGCGGAAGGCAGAGGCTTTAACTCACTGAGCCACCAAGGCACCCCGGAGGTATATTTCTGTAACATTGTTTTTCCTGCAAAGTATCCTGCTGTATGTGAAGAGTGCAGATTCTCTCTCAGTGGGCCTGCTGCGTTAGAACAGCTGGGAAGCATGTTAAAATAGAGATTTTAAACTCCACACCCAGGAGACTCTGACTTAGGTCCCAGGTGTTGCTACTTTTTATATTTGCCCCTGGAGATTCTGATAGGCATACCAGAGTTAGGAACCTCGGATTGAACCAAATCCTTATTTATTTATTTATTTATTGTCACAAAGGGAAGATCCAACATTTTGTATTTCTTGGGCAGTGATTAGGACCTTATGCCTCCCCTCGCTAATGTTCTAGATTATTTGGGAAAGCTGATTCCCGAGGTGGCCAGTGATAAGGTCAGTGGAACCATACTGCCAAACTGCTTGGAGTTTTCATTCATCTAGGTGTCTTCTCCATAGTTGAGTCAATACAGACTGGATCTTGAGGGGTGGGGTGGTGGGTAGGGGAAGTACGATTTTGTTTTCTTTACTTCATACCCTTTTGTCGCACTTAGGATGAAATCCAAATCTTGAAGGTGGCCCACCAGGCCCCCTCTCCATCTCCCCACTGTGATCTGGCCCCCTGCCTGCCTCTCCTGGCTTACCTCTCTCTGGGCAATGACAGCTCTGGCTTCCTTGTGACTCCCTGTGGCAGGTGGTTTAGCTGCTTCCCTCCTGAATGCCTTCACACATCTCTGGAACATTCTTCTCACCAAGCCTCACCTTCCTTGGGTCTCACTTTGAATGTCCCTCTCCAGAGGGGCTTTCTCTAGCCTAATCTAGGGTACAGCCTCTCTCTGTCCTCTCCCATAACCACTCATGCTTTCTAACCTTCAGGGTCCATTTATAATATGTTTAGGTGTGTGATAATTGGCTGTTGGCTTTGTTCGCTGGAATATAAGCTCCCTGAGAGCAGAGGCAGATGTGGTTCTTTGTTCACTGTGAACCCAGCAGTAGGACAACGACTGACATGGTAGGTTTTTAGTACATGTTCATTAAAGGGATTGAAGGAGTAGAGGTAAAGGTATTATTCTCCCAATTTTTTTTTAAAGATTTTATTTATTTATTTGTCAGGGAGGGAGAGAGAGAGGGAGAGAGAGAGCGATCACAGGCAGACAGAGTGGCAGACAGAGGGCAAAGCAGGCTCCCTGGCAAGTAAGGAGCCCGATGTGGGACTCGATCCCAGGACGCTGGGATCATGACCTGAGCCGCTGGGATCATGACCTGAGGCAGCTGCTTAACCAACTGAGCCACCCAGGCGTCCCGTATTCTCCCAATTTTTAAACGGGGTACAACAGAGGCTGAAAATGTAAAGGGACTTCTCTGATGTCCCCCAGCAAGTCAGTGGAACTCTGGGATCTCACCCCATATCTGTAGACACCCCTGGATACAGTGCTACCCCACCATCCCCACTGAGGTCCCGTGACTTACCCAAAGCCACTAGGTTTGCAAGGTGGAGTCTAGATTCATGCCCTGGCTTCTCCATCTGTTCTTTTTAATACAACAAACTACAGCACACACAGTTTTGGGGAGTACTGACTAAGAGCCAGGCACCTTGCTGGAAGCTGGGGAAGCAGAAAGAACCAACAGGCACTTTGCTGCACTCCTGGGGCCCACATGGAGAAGGAAGAGGAAACAGAAATGTCCAGTAATAATTATGAAGCCTGATATCAGCCTCAGAGACTTAGCGAAGTGTCCTAGGTGTCATCATGGTCTTCCCTGTCTCCAAGCATTTGGAAGTTTCTTCTGTCCCAGCCTGTCCCTGAGGCCTCCATAGCTGGCTAATTGCTGGCCCCTTTCCCAAGGCTGACCCCTTGACTGCATTCCCAGGTGCTCGCTTCAGCTCACCACCAGGGGGCAGCTGTGCTCCATCTCCAGTGGCTCCCTTGCTGGCTCCACTGGGGGGCCTCTTGGCCCCAGAATCTCAGACTTGGTGTTGGGTGTCGGGTGTTTTGAGAGAAGCAGAAAGGGGAGAGAAAGGGACTAAAAGGTGCTCTGGGGTCCACAGCTGGGATGTGTTAGGGAAGCAGCTCTGTCCAGACCTGGGGAAGAGTTTCTCAATTGTTTTCCCTCCCTTATCCTCCTCCTACTTGATCATTCATTAATTCAATAAACTTTTAAAATAACTTGATCGTGGTAGAATTTATAGGCCATGAAAAGTCACCTTTACTTGACGTGGACAATATGATTTCTAGTACACTTGCGGAACCGTGCCTCCATTACCATAAACCTACTGTGGAACGTTTTCATCCCCAAAGAAATCTTGTACCCAGTCACTCTCCAGGCCTCCACCCTCTGTCCCTGCATTGGGCACCTGCTCAGCGGGGAGCCTGCTTCTCCCTCTGTCTCCCCTCCACCTTACCCCCCACTCAGGCACTCTCTCTCAGATAAATAAGATCTTTTAAAAAAAGAATATGTGGGGGGCGCCTGGGTGGCTCAGTGGGTTAAAGCCTCTGCCTTTGGCTCAGGTCATGATCTCAGGGTCCTGGGATGGAGCCCCAGATCGGGCTCTCTGCTCGGCAGGGAGCCTGCTTCCCCCTCTCTCTCTGCCAGTGTCTCTGCCTACTTGTGATCTCTGTCTGTCAAATAAATAAACATTAAAAAAAATATATGTGGTCTTTTGTGACCGGCTTCTTTCACTTATTATCAAGTTTTCAAGATTCACCTAGGCTGTAGCACGGGTGAGTACTTACTTCCTTTTTATTACTGAATAACATTTCATTGTATGGATAGAGCATACTTTGTCTATCCATTAAGCAGGTGGTGGACATTTGGGTTTTTTTCTACTTTTTGGCAATTATGAATAAAGCTGCTGTGAACATTTAGTTTATAATACATATAAAGTTCACCTTTTTTTTTTTTAAGATTTTATTTATTTATTTGACAGACAGAGATCACAAGCAGGCCGAGAGACAGGCAGAGAGAGGAGGAAGCAGGCTCCCTACTGAGCAGAGAGCCCGATGTGGGGCTCGATCCCAGGACCCCGGGACCACGACCCGAGCCGAAGGCAGAGGCTTTAACCCACTGAGCCACCCAGGCGCCCCCACCTTTTTATTTTTTTTAAAGATTTTGTTTATTTGAGAGAGAGAGTGTGTGTGCCTGAATGGGGAGAGGGGCAGAGGGAGAGAGAGAGAAGCAGACTCCCCGCAGAGCAGGAAACCCACTATGGGGCTCAATCCCAGGACCCTGGGATCATGACCTGAACTGAAAGCAGACACTTAACCGACTGAGCCACCCAGGTGCCCCACAGTTCACCTTTTTAAAGAATGCAATTCAGTGGTTCTTAGCACATTCATAAGTTGTGCAACCGTCACCACTATCTAATGCCAGAACATTTCATCATACCAAGAAAGACCCCATACTCATTAGTGGTCACACCCCATCCCCCCCTCCTCCCCACACCCTCACCCTAGAAACCACTAATCTACTTTCTGTCTATCTCTATGTATTTGTCTGTTCTAGACATTTCATATAATGAAATCATGTAATATGTGGCCTTTTCTGTCTGGTTCCTTTTACTTAATACTATATATTTTTGAGGTTTCTCCATAGTTACGGTTATATGTATCATTACTTCATTTCTTTCTGTTGCTAAATAATATTGCGTTGTAATGATATACCACATTTTATTTATGTACCTTGTCAGCTGGCGGACATCTGGGAGTTTTTCACTTTCTGGCCATCATGAGCAGTGCCGCTATGAACATTCGTGAAACAAGTTTTTGTGTGGGCATATGTTTTCATCCCTCTCACGTCTGCCCCTAGGAGGGGAATGGCTGGATCATATGGCAACATATGTGAAATCTGTCTGAGGAGCTCGCACACTCAGACTGCACCGTTTTACATTCCCACCAGCAAGGAATCAAAGCTCTCGCTTCCCCACCTCCCCACCTTTTTTTTTATTGTAGCCGTTGCAGCAGCGCCAAGTGCGAACTCGGTGTTCACTCAGTGAACTTTTACTGGACACGTACAGTGTGCCAGGCCCTCTTCCTGGTGAACAGGACAGAGATGGGCCTGCCCTCCCGGGGGCTCCAGATCTCCTGCAGACTGGGATATGAAAGAATAGCGTGTTACAGTGACAGGAGGAGTCCTGGCAGCCGTAAGAGCTCTGAACCCCTGAAACAGACTAATGGAGGCAGGGAAGGGGCGGGGAGAGGTGCAGAGCTACATCTTCTGGTGGAGCGGGGCAAGGGCCTGTCCCAGACAGTGACACTGGTGGTGATAAGAAGGGCCACCCCACTGAGCCCTGAGGGTGAGAGTCCCAAGTACCGGGACAGCCAGGACCAGACACCCTGAAACCTGATGAGTTTGGCATTTTCTGGGAACATCAAAAACACCGTGGCTAGAGCTGAGTGAGTAGAGGGGAGTGGGCAGGAGAAGGGGTGGCAGGGGTGGGTCGAGCTTGGTCACCACCACAAACAGTTGGAATTTGATTCTGACCTTGATGAGAAGCCGCTGAAGCGGAGTATTTAGGCTCTAAAAGTCTCCCTCTTTCTGTGCCTGGAGAAGAGGCCCTGGGGAGACAAAGGCAGAGCAGGGAGAGGGTGTGGAGCCCACGGGTGCAGTCCAGGGCAGAGGGCAGGAGGGGTGGCTGCGGCTGGATCCACTTTGGAGGTAGAGCAAAATTATTTATGGGTGGATTGGATGCAGGGTCTGAAGACAGAAACAGCTTCTTCCTTCCAGCCCCGCTCCATTCAGCAAACAGGCAGGGAGGCCTCCGCGCACTGATTTGACGTGGGGGACCCTCTGGGACCAGGACCGGTATATTGTCTACCGTCAGCCCTGCTCGGGCCAGCTCGCCCCGGTCCCCCACCCCCAGCCTTCAGTAGGTGCCTGTGCCCCTCCCAGTGTTTCCCAAACCTGAGCCACATATAAACAAGGTCTCTGAGAAGGGAAGGAGAGCCTCCCCGTCTTTGTTACACTGTTTCTGACAACAGAAAGCAGAGTGCGAACTCCCCCAGCTTCAACAGCCATCAGACCAAGTGCAAATGAGTCACGTCCACGGGCGGCAAGCCCCGTACCCATCAGATGGACGCCGTTCATTTTGGGCGCTGGATGAGGAGGCTTGGCGGGATCTAAATCATGCCTTGGAATGATGAGGGCTTTACTGGTTCTGCTGGCGCGTGGTGTTTTCTTTCCTGCTGGCTTTGGTTTTTACTTTGGAGTTTCTGTAAAGCTGTGTGGGCTGACTCCATTGGGCCCCTTCTTTCTCGTTTGGGCAAGGGAATCCCCTCACAGGGCGAGCGCATGGGCTCATCATTTGGCCTCCCTTGCTGTGGGTGTGTCATCCTTCTATATTTTAAGATGTAACCAGGACTGTTGGTTTGTTTTTTGTTTCTTTTTAAAGATTTACCTATTTATTTGAGAGAGACAGAGAAAGCGTGAGCACTGAGAGAGGCAGAGGAACAAGCAGACTCCCTGCTGAGCGCAGAGCCTGATGTAGGGCTCGATCCTAAGACTCTGAGATCATGACCTGAGCCAAAGGCAGAGGCTTGACTGACAGAGCCCCGCAGGCGCCCCTCACCGGGACTGTTTTAAGGATCTTCCCGGGGCTCCAGCATTCTTCCGTGGGAGGCTCTACCTAACCCCTTGTCAAACATATTAAAATGTATCCATACTCCACAACAAACACATTTTTTTTTTAAAGTCAGCTTCATGCCCAGCTTGGAGCCCGACACAGGGCTTGAAATGATGCCTCAGATCAAGTGCCTCTAGCACTTAACCAACTGAGCCACCCAGGTGCCCCCAATACAATTTTTTTGGGGGGGGGGCTATGAAAAGGAATTTTATTTATTTATTTATTTATTTATTTATTTAAGATTTTAGTCATTTATTTGACAGATAATGAGAGAGCACGGGTGAGTGGTGGAGAGAGGCAGAGGGAACAGCAGACACCCCACTGAGCAGGGAGCCTTCACAACACCGGGCTCAATCCCAGGACCTCAGGATCTGAGCCCAAGGCAGACGCTCAACTGACTGAACCACCCAGGTGCCACAGGAATTTATTTTTATAAATATGCAATTAACAGGGTGTGTGTGTCTGTGTGCGTATGTTATTTTGGTTGTTGCTCTAGAGTCAATAAAATATATTTTTCAGGTCTGAAAACCTCCTAGGCCCTTGGGATCCTACCAGGGGCTAGGGCTGAGCTCATGGCGCTGGCAAATAAAGCGGCCAAGCTGAGGCCTGCCTCTTTCTGTCCTTACCCTCCTGCAACAATTAAAATAGGGTTGTTGGCAATTCACCAGACCCTGAGCACAGACCAACGCAGGCACTGAAATAGAGTCAGAAGCTCTGGGTTAGGAAGCCTGGGTCATTTGGAGGAGTCAGACTATGCTTATCCTCGTTGTTTTCACATTATCACTAAAATGCAATTGTTAAACTCCTGGTGGAACCAGATTCCTGAGACTACACCTGAGGCTCCCAGGGGACGGACAGAGAGCCCAGTCTGAGGCCCCATGTCCTTCATGAGCCCTGGCCATCCTGAGGCTCCCAAGTCCTGCGTGTTGAATGGGTGGTGCCCTTTCCAGAGGTTTTTCTTCCTATCCCTCCCCTATCTGGTGCCCAAATGTGCTAGGAGCTTCTCCACAGCCATCTTTGGCCCTCCTGTTGTCTCTGCTCAGAATGTCCTCCCTGAAGGTTTTTAGACCCTTATTTTCTTTAAGGTTTTAAAACATTGCACAGATAGGGGCACCTGGGTGGCTCAGTCGGTTAAGCATCTGCTTTCGGCTCAGGTCATTATCTCAGGTCCTGATATCAAGGCCCATGTCCAGCTCCCTGCTCTGTGGGGAGTCTGCTTGTTTCTCTCCCTCTGCTCTTCCCCCAACTTGTGTTCTCTTTTTTCAAACAAATGAATAAAATCTAAAAACAAAAAACATTGCACGGATAATACATGTTTACTATAGGTAAATCAGAAATTACAGATATAGGAAAATAAAAAGTCAGTGATCTCATCACATAGAAATAATCATGCTTAACGGAGTATTTGATACACACACACACAACAGAGTACTCTTTAAATTTTAGTTTTTCCCATATTTAAGATTTTATTTTATTTTTTTAAAGATTTTATCTATTCAGGGACACCTGGGTAGCTCAGTTGGTTAAGCAAGTGCCTTCGGCTCAGGTCATGATCCTGGAGTCCTAGGATCGAGTCCCACATCCGGCTGCCAGCTCAGCAGGGAGTCTGCTTCTCCCTTTGACCTCTCCCCTCTCATGCTCTCTCCTCTCATTCTCTCTCTCTCTCAGATAAATAAAATTTAAAAATATAAATAAAATAATAAAATAAATATAACATATATATATATTATATATAAATAAAATAAAATAAAATTTTATCTATTCATTTGACAGAGAGACAGTGAGACAGGGAACACAACCAAGGGGAGTGGAAGAGGGAGAAGTAGGCTTCCCGCTAAGCAGGGAGCCCAACACAGGGCTCGATCCCAGGACCCTGGGATCGTGACCTGAGCCAAAGACAGATGCTTAACCGACTAAGCCACCCAGGCGCCCCTAAGATTTTATTTTTAAATAATCTCTACACCTAATGTGGGGCTCAAAATCATAACCCCAAGATTGAGAGTCACATTCTCTACCAATGGAGTCACCCAGACACCCCTGAATTTTTTTTTAATGATTTTTTATTTATTTGACAGACAGAGATCACAAGTAGGCAGAGAGACAGGCAGAGAGAGAGAGATGGGGAAGCAGGCTCCCTGCTGAGCAGAAGCCCCACACGGGGTTCGATCCCAGGACCCTGGGATCATGACCTGAGCCGAAGGCAGAGGCTTAACCCACTGAACCACCCAGGTGCCCCTGAATATTGGTTTTTATTTTTATTTTTTATTTTTTAAAGATTTTATTTATTTATTTGTCAGAGAGAGAGGGAGAGAGAGCGAGCGAGCACATGCAGACAGAGTGGCAGGCAGAGGCAGAGGGAGAAGCAGGCTCCCTGCTGAGCAAGGAGCCCGATGTGGTACTCGATCCCAGGACACTGGGATCATGACCTGAGCCGAAGGCAGCTGCTTAACCAACTGAGCCACCCAGGCGCCCTGAATATTGGTTTTTAAATAAGCAAACAAAAATATGGAGAATACCCTAACATACATTTATACTCACAACTGAGTTTTGACAAATCTTAACATTTTTAGCCTGTTTGTTTCAGCCTCTCCTCTTTAAAAACAAAACAAAACAAAACAAACAAAAAACAAAAAACACCTAATAGATATGGTTGAAGCCCCCTGGGTGCTCCTTTGCAGTCCGTCCTAGACACCCCTTCCACCCCAAGTCAGTCTCTCTCACAAGTTTGGGGCTTATCAGTCCCATGCATGCTTTGGATATTGTTAAGCTACAGATGAATAGCAGAGTTCTGCTTATATCCTTCGGCAACTTGCTTCTGGGTTATAACATTATGTTCTAGAGGTGTGTTCTTGTTGATCCCCGCCCGTCACCCTTGTTTTTTCATTCGTATTGCCATTCCTGATTCTGGGGAATGAATAGACCGGTTTCTGTACTTACTTCACTGATTATTGCTTTTGCAATGCTACAAAGCATTCTGGTACAAGTCTTCTTGTGTGTGGGA
The DNA here is from genome assembly GCA_004024625.1 of Mellivora capensis. Taxonomy (NCBI): domain Eukaryota; kingdom Metazoa; phylum Chordata; class Mammalia; order Carnivora; family Mustelidae; genus Mellivora; species Mellivora capensis. The sequence goes on from PISX010021459.1 coordinate 21,566, forward strand.
CATAAATCTCTCCGGGATAAATACCCAAGAAAGCATTGCTGAGTTGCACAAGGGCACCTGGAATATCATAACCTTCCTTTTGCTTAATTCAACCACAAATCACTTAACACTTTTCCATTTCAGTAAGTATCCCACATCAATATATTTTACTGGCTATAGAGATCCTACCAAAAATTTCTCAACATAATTATGACAGGTGCAATTAGTTCCAATAAAATCTCTGCGAGGGACTATCTTTACGGCTACAGTTTTGTGCCTACCTTTAATTATTTCTGTAGGAGAAATTCCTAAAGGTAGAATTTCTGGGTCAAAAGGGATATGTGTTTTCAAGACCAACTTCCCTGAGAATTTTTTTTTTTAAGGTTTTATTTATTTGTCAGAGAGAGAGAAAGAGTGAGAGAAGACACAAGCAGGGGGAGCGGCAGGCAGAGAAGGCAGAGGGAGAAGCAGGGAGGAGGAGCCCGATGCAGGACTCGATCCCAGGACCTTGAGATCATGACCCAAGCCAAAGGCAGACGCTTAACCGACTGAGCCACCCAGATGTCCTGAGAATTCTTGTCTCTTTTCTCTCTCTCTTTTTTTTGGTCTGTTTGAAAATTCTTGAACCAACTGTTCCTTGCACCAACTTCCACCTCCTACAAGAGTAAGAGGGCCTGTTTCCCACAAATCTAGCCTACTTAGCTCCTTACAAGCATTGGCCTCTAGAAATCTCACCTGTTATTCTACCCTTGCCTCTCCTGGCCCTTCTTCTGGTCCCCGAGCCAAATGCTGACCCATGGACCCCTGAGCCCTTAATGACTCCTGTATGGCATCCATCACGTACCCATTTCCTCTGCAGTCACTAGGGTGTGTTTTATCTTTCCCTCCAGATGTAAACATTTTAATACCAGGAACTCTGTTTTCTTCATTGTTATTCTTTCATAATTTATATGCCACTAAGTAACATTTACAGCACCTACAGGAAACTACATATACAGACTGTTAAAAAAAAATGCATGGCCCACTGGAAGTGTTTGATAAAAATGTTCTAAATCAATGAAGTTACTGTCTTTCCATTTCCATTTCATTCTACCCACCAAACATTTGCTGAGAAAGCTCCCTGGGACCAGGCTGTGCTGGGCTCCAGGGGACCAGAAGCAAGCAGCCCCAGTCCTTATCCTCCAGGAGCTCACGGTCAACCGAACTCTGCCCTGACCAGCATCTCAGCCGAGGCAAAAAGGAACCCTAATGTATAGTCTCCGATTCCCAATTGAAGAACGAGGGCCATTTCAGCTGGGAAGACGCTTGCCTGGTGCTACAGGGACTGCCATGTGGACCTGTGTCTGCGATGACGTCTTCCTTCCTTCCTTCCTTCCTTCCTTGCTTCCTTCCTTCCTTCCTTGCTTCCTTTCCTTCCTTTCTTCCTTTCCTTCCTTCCTTCCTTGCTTCCTTCCTTCCTTCCTTGCTTCCTTTCCTTCCTTCCTTCTTTCCTTCCTTCCTTCCTTCCTTGCTTCCTTCCTTCCTTCCTTCCTTTCCTCCTTTCCTTCCTTCCTTCCTTCCTTCCTTCCTTCCTTCTTTCTTTTTAAAGATTTTACTTATTTATTTGACACAGAGAGAGAGAGAGCAAGAGAGGGACCACAAGCAGGGGAGTGGGAGAGGGAAGCAGGCTTCCCACTGAGCAGAGAGCCCAACAGGGGCTCGATCCTAGGACCCTGAGAACATGACCTGAGCTGAAGGCAGATGCCTAATGACTGAGCCAGCCAAGTGCCCCTGGGATGATTTCTTCAGTAGCCTTTTACAGACACAGCACAGATGCTCCGTTCTGGGGGAAGATGATTCCCCCATCACCTTCCAGAGAGCTCACTCAGGTCATCGTATTAAGACATCCTTCTGTAAGGGTCCTTCTTGGGGGTGAGAATGAGGCTTCTCCCGTGTAGCCTTGGTAGAAAGAGTTCTGCTGGGGGGCATCTGGGGGCTCAGTGGGTTAAGCATCTGCCTTCAGCTTCGGTCATGATCTCAGGGTTCTGGGATTGAGCCCCCATCGGGCTCCCTGCTCAGCGGGAAGCCTGCTTTCCCTCTCCCACTCCCCCTGCTTGTGTTCCTGCTCTCTTTCTATCTCTGTCAAATAAATAAATACAATCTTAAAAAAAAAAAAAAAAAAGCGTTCTGCTGGTTTAAGGTCAATACCAGAGGAGGAGGGCAGCATTGGGAACCTCACAGAGCCTCACTGTGATTAGGACAGTGTCAGGCTCCCCGCAGGGGCCTGACCCCATGCTGATTCAGCCAACATTATTTTGCTCATTCATTTTATTGAGTACTTACTATATGCCAGCTATTCAGGCTACATTCTGGGGATATTTTGGTAAAAAAAAAAAAAAAAAAAAAAAAGACGTGGTGCTACTTCCTACATTGCAGGAGGGAACGTAAAACGGTCAGCCCTTTGGCAAACAGCTGGGTAGTCTCTGAAGAAGTTGAACACACGCTTAGCATATACTGCAGCATTTCCACCCACAGGGATCGAGGTGTATACGCGAGTGAAATGCAATGTCTGTCCACACAGAGACTCGTAGGCAAATGTTCACCAGTGGCATGATGCCACAGGCAAAACCCGGAAGCAATCCAAAAATCAGAGAGGTGACTGAATGGACGGACAGATCCACATCCTGGCCAGGAATACTCCCCAGCAATAGAAAGGAACAGCCCATGGCCTCGTGACAACAGGATGAAAGCCTTCGTGCGAAGAAGCCAGATGCCGCTCCTGTCTCGTGGGATTCCACGTGTGCGCCATTTCCAGAAAAGGCAACACTGGGGAGACAGAAAGCCCGTCAGTGACTGCCTAGGGACATGGGGGAAAGCGAAAGGGAACGATCTGCAAGCACATCGAGGGAACTTCTCGGGGTGATGGAAGTTCTAAAATTGGCTGGTGACGATGCCCACACAACTCTATCAGTTCACTCAAAATCGCTGAATTATACACTTAAAATGGGTGTGCTTTTTAAAGGTTTTACTTATTTATTTGACAGAGAGACAGCGAGAGAGGGAACCCAAGCAGGGGGAGTGGGAGAGGGAGAAGCAGGCTTACCATGGAGCAGGGAGCCCATTGTGGGGCTTGATCCCAGGACCCTGGGATCACGATGTCACCTGAGCGGAAGGCGGCCGCTTAATGGCTGAGCCACCCAGGCACCCCCAAATGAGTGCATTTTGTGGCATGTAAGGTATACCTCATGAAGAGATAGGACAGTCACAAAAGACACAGTGGTCCCCACATCTGTAGGATTTGCAGTATAACTGGAGAGAGACAATGGGTAAGTCATGGACAGCGAAGCCCGGAATGATAAGCTCTGACAAATAGAATGCAGGAAGGACAGGAAGTACGGTGATAGAGAAGAAAGGGGAGGAACCTCTTCAGAGAGGGTCGCCAGAGAAGGCTTCCCTGAAGGACGATGGTCTAGGGCCTGGCGGGGAGCCTGGAGTTGTGCTTTCAGTCCCATTTTGCAGCATGTCACAAAGGTGCCCTGACCTCCTGACCTCCATGTGAGACCCTGTCGCACATGAGTGTTGGGATGGGTGCCTCTTTAAGATTTTCTTTAATTTGAGAGAAAGAGTGAGCGAGTGGGGGGAGGAGTAGAGGGAGAGGGAGATGCAGATTCCCCACTGAGCATGGACCCCAACAATGGGGCTCAATCCCAGGACCCCTAGATCATGACCTGAGCCAAGGTCAAGCCTCGGACGCCCAACCGACTGAGCCACCCAGGCACTTCGGATGGGTGTTTAAAACAAGTTCTGCCTGTGCCTGAAGCTGGCATCAGCCCCCCCGCCAGCATGTTCTCGCGGGCATTGCCAGCACCGCAGCTGCACACAAACTGCCTGTGCTGTCCACACTGGCCCATCGCTGCCCTGGGTGTGGGGCTTGGCGGCTAGAGGAGGTGCCTGGGCACATGCTAGGCGAGGAGATGGCTGAGATATGGATGACTTCATGGTGCCCCAACCCCTGCTGCCTGAGCTGTGAGTCACTGGGCAGGCATGGCTTTAGGACTCCCCCCCGCCCCCACCCCACCGAGGGGCCCTGCCCAGGCACAGGCAGTCCAGGGTGCCTCAGCAGCCACAGGCTCTCGGTGGACCCGCCCACACCTGCTCTGTCTGTCCAGGACCTAACGTTCCGAGGGAAGACGTGGATTCAACCCCCCACGATGCCACATCCCAGCAGCATGACTTGGAACTTCCCTGAGCCTTACTTTCCTCATTTGCTGGGTAAAGATGTCAGTGTATGGGAAAGGGCAGATCTGGGATTAGAACCCACATCGTGGTTCCGAAGCTCCGCCAGACGGAGTGGCTTCCTGCTGTAGGCCTTGGGCAGAGGCTGGTTGTGTTCTCAGCCCTGACCACGCAGCCGAATCCTGTGGGATTTCTGTCAGCTTTGGGACTCACTCTCAGAGAGTCAGGTTTAACTGACTGATCCAACCCCTTCATTTTATCGGTGAGGAGATGGACGCCCAGAGATTCCAAGTGACTGTCCCCATCCCCAAGGTTCCCTGGCCCTTTGTAGCGGCAGCAGGAGCCTCTGAGCTCTGCCCTCCATGTGGAGGACTTGCAGTGAGCATGCTTGGGGCCACAGTGAAGAGCAGGGTCTTTGAAATCAGACAGAGGTGGGTTCCCTCCTGCATTGTCACTTACAGGCTGTGTGATGTGGGGCAAGTCACTTTACCTCTCTGACCCTCAGGATCTTCATCTATGAAGACAGGGGTTATGTGAAGGCTAAATAAGATGGGGTACACAGGGGCAGGGGCTCATTAAACAGGTTGCATTCCCCAGCAAAGACCTTCAGTATGGTTTGATAAACATTTATTGGGCACCAACCCCAGCCTGGCTCTTGTTTCTGGGGTTGCAGAGCTGGGGTCAGCTGGGGATACCATCAGAGTTGCCGCAGGGCGAACAGACTGGGCAAGACAGAGTAGGAGGTCCTGCATCAGCAGGGATAGCCTGTGGGAGCAGGGATGCGGGAGCCCGAATCAGACTCCAGACATGGAAGACGGTGTGCGGCCCAGGGGTGGTGGAGTTCAGGGCCTCCCCCCTAATCCCCAGATTTGGGGGATGCGCATTTATTTACTACTTTATGCTAAATCTTTCGCTTTTGTTAATTTGCCTAAACTTCAGTGCCTTCAGAGCAGGTAATAATATCCCTCCCATTTTATTTTTTTTAATAAAGATTTTTATTTATTTTTTTGACAGACAGAGATCACAGGTAGGCAGAGAGGCACACAGAGAGAGGAGGAAGCAGGCTCCCTGCTGAGCAGAGAGCCCGATGTGGGGCTCGATCCCAGGACCCTGGGATCATGACCTGAGCTGAAGGCAGAGGCCTCAACCCACTGAGCCACCCAGGTATCCCTATTCCTCCCATTTTAGAGATGAAGTTCAGACAAAGAGCCTGGTCCAGGCTCACTCACATGACGCCAGAATCCATTCAGAGAGTTTGACTCTGGAGTGGAAGCTCACTGCATGGTCTCCAGCCCCCGTCGGATAGTTCTTTTGTGGGTCCTGGCCCAGCCACTGGCCTGGTTGGGCCCTGACTGTTCATCCATGGCCTTGACTGGCTGGGCAGCCCCTGGTGAGCTGCCCCGTGAGTCGGCAGAGCTGAGCAGGCTGGTTCTGCTTCAGGGCTCCGTGGATCCTTGCCTTCACCTGCACCGCTGGCCCAAAGGCTGTAGCTACGTTGGACAAAGACACTCAGGGGTGGGATACAGCTCCTGGCCTGGGACTGCCAGGGCCAGCCTCGCCTCTGAGGCTAGCTCCCTAGAAAAGCACCTAAGAATGGGAGAATTTGGGCTTCTGGAAAAAAGCCAGTTCACTGAGTGGCAAGGCCTGGCCTGGCTCTCCCCAGCCCCAGCCCCGGCTCACCACTGTCCTCACTGCCCTAGGCGCTCCAGCCATGGAACTTTCTTCCTGTGCCCCTTCCCATGTCTGTGTCTTTGCACAGGCCCTTCCCACCGCTGGAGCACCCTTGCCTTCCTTGTTGACCTGCATGCTCCTTTCTTCACACTCAGTTACTCTCTCCTTAGTGCCCCTGACCTCCCATCAGGTCAATATCTTTAGCACCAAGAACCTCTTCTCTATGTAACCGATCACCACTGCTACTTTGGTCCTGCCGTCTTCTCCCTCCTACCTGATCCACCTTCCCCCACCTTGGCCCACTCCTATGTCCTACCCCATTCCTCCGTCTGCTCTCTCTAGCTGTCAGCCGTCAAATTCACATTACAGAATGTTTGTGTTTATAACCAGTATCTCCTCCATTTGCAACCGTGCTATGAGATAGCAGCTCAGTGTTAAAGCAAACATTATAAAAAATCAATTTAAAAAGAGAGATGGAGGGGCGTCTGGGTGGCTCAATTAGTTAATCAATTGATTTTGGCTCAAGTCATGATCTCAGGGTTGTGAGATCAAGCCCCACATGGGACTTCACACTGTGGAGCCTGCTTAGGATTCTCTCTCTTCCTCTCCCTCCCTTTAAAAAAATTTTTTTTAATAAAAAAGATTGGGGCGCCTGGGTGGCTCAGTGGGTAAAAGCCTCTGCCTTCAGCTCAGGTTATGATCCCAGGGTCCTGGGATGGAGCCCCGCATCAGGTTCTCTGCTCAGCAGGGAGCCTGATTCCCCTTCTCCCTCTGCCTACCTCTCTGCCTACTTGTGATCTCTGTCTGTCAAATAAATAAATAAAATCTTAAAAAGAGAGAGAGAGAGAGAGAGAGAGAGATTGAAAGTCATTAGAAAGAGATAAGGAGAAATTTGCCAAGTGTGTGGACTGAATTAGTTAATGAGATAAATATGTAACTTACATAAGAGCTTCCTAGCAGCCAGGGCAAAAGGGAAAATCTATTAGGTTGTAGTACTCTGGTTCTGGGGTGACCTGGTTCTTTAAAAAAAAAAAAAAAGCCCACATTCTTACATCCTTAACTAAGAGGGGCTGTATATCAAAGTGCTGCTATTGGCAGGACAGGTCTTTGAGGAGATGGTGTTTATGCTTTGCACTCCTGTCCCCTCGGGCAGTCTCCCTGTGTTCTTCTCAGCTAATTCTCAAGCATTTCTTCTACTTTGCTGCTCCGGCCTGGCCTCATTTCTCAGCTGTTCCCCTCTGGGCTCTGCAGAAGTAGTGGGTCTTCTGTCCGCAGAGGTATTCAGACTTGGGCCGGGTGACCTGGGTGGGTGGCAGTGGGATGGGGGGGGGACTGCCAAGGAGATTCATAAATTGTGAAAGGGACTGGAATAGATCACTTTTCACATCTTGTTCGGGTCCAGGCTTCAGGGTCCGTGAATTAGTGCCCGGGTAACTGAGACTCCAACATAGTTCAAATCCCATGACACCACTAAAAGGAATTGGGGGCGGGTTTAGTGGCCGTCTGTGCCTGCCTTTGTATAAATGTATATCCCTACCTGGTCACAAGCAGAAAGGGGTTTGAAGCTGCTTAGGGTAGGGGGAGGAGGGGTGGGGGTGGGGGAAGGGGAGGAGGGGGACTAAAACAGGGACATCTGGCTGGCTGAGTCTGTAGAGCATGCGACTCCTGATCTTGGGGTAGTGGGTTTGAGCCACACATTGGGTATAGAGATTGCTTAAAAATTAAATCTTGAAAACAAAACCAAACCTGCTAAATCCCAAATGAAACAGTTGCATTTACCAGAGGTTTAAAATAATTGGCAACTATGTCATCTCAGCATCCCCACTTGCTGGCTGTGTGACCTCAGGCAAGTTGCTTCACCACTCTGAGCCTCACTTCCTCATTTGTAGGATGGGATACTAGTAGTACCTACCCCCATTAGTTATTTAGAATTCAATGCATTAATATGGAAGAGTACTTGGAGTTCCTGGCATAGAATAAGTAGGCAGTACACCTTAGCAGTTACTATTATCGTGTGATCTCACTTTTTGTTTGTAAAAAAGTTATCTGGGAAAAAGCCAGACCACCTTGAGGCTAGTATCAGCCTCCTATTGAATTAGGAACGCAGGTCCCCTCCCAGAAAACACTGCAAAGGAAATTTTTTTTGAAAAGCAGTTTAAATATGTATTCAGTTCTTTTGAAAATGTTAAGGAAGGGGCACCTGGGTGGCTCAGTGGGTTAAAGCCTCTGCCTTCAGCTCAGGTCATGATCCCAGGGTCCTGGGATGGAGCCCCGAATCAGGCTCTCTGCTCAGCAGGGAGCCTGCTTCCCTTCCTCTCTCTCTGCCTGCCTCTCTGCCTACTTGTGATCTCTGTCAAATGAATAAATAAAATCTTTAAAAAGAAAAAAGAAAAGAAAATGTTAAGGAAGGTCTCATTTGTAATCTCAATAAAGCTTGCTAGAATCCGCTTTCCTCTCCCTCTTTCTTTTTTTAGCCTTCCCTCTCTCCCTCTGCACAGACAGCAATCCCAAATCTGTGTTCTGATTCCCTTAAATGCTCCCTCAAAGCCCAGTCTGTGCTGGCTCTCACCTCACTGGCCCCCTGTGCCAGCCTCTCCCCATCCTTTTCCAACCTGGCCATCTTCATCTTCGCCCTTGCTTGCTCTCCTAGCTTGTTTCTCTCCCCCTCCCTCCACCTGTTGCCTTGATCGGAGGATAAGGCCAGGCTGCAGCTGGCTGACCTGCAGTTTCCTCAAAGCAGGGGAGGAAGAGAGGCTGTGGCCAGGTGGATAACGTGTTTCCTTTCACAAAATGGACGCGCACCGGATAACACAGCTCAAGGCAAGAATCACATCAAGGAGTTAGCAGGGGTTAATGTCAGAGGAGTGGCAAATGGGGGACTTTTTTTCCTACTGTGTTCATGTCTGTATTGTTTGCATTATTTTAAAATGAGCTTGTGTTAATTCGTTTTGAAATCAGAAAAAAAACAGATAAATTTTATTTTTTGAAATTAAGTGAGGAAATCAGGGCAAAGGGGGAAAAGAGTAGAAAAAGTAAAGCAAACGCAGGGTTAATGTGAGTATCCAAAAGATTCTCTATTGGTCCTGTATTTCAATCAGGGAAAGTACCCAGTAGGGGGCCCAGCAGACACTTGATAAATAGCACCCATTGTTGGTCAGGTCTTAATGGGCCTCCAATTCTTCACAGAAACTCAAACTGCCCAGCTGAATGAGAGTAGTTGGTGGCCCAAGGGGAAGGGGTCAGGCTGGGATATCCTTGTCCCCAGGTGACCTCTCTGCAGGGTTAGATGAGTTAAGAAATAGTTTAATTGGGCCTGACAAGCTCGACCTACCCCCCTCCCCTGCCAGCATCCCAATGGGCTCCTTCCAGTGTGTTCCTGACCCTGTCGTCTCCGACAGGCTGGTATGGGTGTGTGTCAGGAGGGTCTGTTCCTGGAGAGTTTGATGTTCTCCTCTGGGAGCTCTAGACTGTAGTATCTGTTCAGTTATGGAAGAAGAAACAAAATAAAAATGTAAAAGCCCTTATAACGAGTCTCATTCTGTCTGCATGCCTGTGGGCTATTCATTTTGTCCAGACCCTATTTGACTTGGTCCCTGATATCAATGAAAACACACACACACACACATGAAATCAGTCAACCCCTGAGGATTCTTTGGGCACCAACCATATACTAGACATTACTGAACATCTATCCTTTTATAGATGTTCAGTGAATCTGCTGAGATCCCATCTTGTTCGCTGCTGTCTCCCCACAGCTTAGCCCTGTTCCTGACTCGTTGATAGAGCCTTTCATAATGCCCATTGCGTGACTGGGGAAAATGTGGTCAAGACACACAACCTTTCTTTTTTGTTTTTGGAACATGTTGTCGCAATATAATATACAGGCATAACTCCGTTTATTGTGCTTTGAAGATACTGCGTTTTTGTTTGTTTTGTTTTTTAACAGATGGCACGTTTGTGGCAATCCTGTGTCGAGCAAGGCTACAGTGCCATTTTTCCAACAGTATTTGTTCACTTTGTGCCTCTGTGTCCCATTTTGGTAATTCTTGCAAGATTTCAAACATTTTCATTAATTAATTAGATAATTAATTTTTAACTCAGGGCCTAAACTCATGACCCTGAGATCAGGACCTGAGTCGATATTGAGTTGGATGTTCAACTGACTGAGCCACCCAAATGCCTCTGTATTTTTTTATTTTTATTTTTTGAGATTTTATTTATTCATTTGAGAGAAAGAGCAAGAGAGCATGAGAGAGCACAAGCCAGGGGGAGAGGCAGAGGGAGAGGGAGAAGCAGGCTCCCCTCTGAGCAGGGAGCCCGACACAGGGCTCAGTCCCAGGACCCTAGGATCATGACCTGAGCCGAAGGCAGACGCTTTACCGACTGAGGCACTGAGGTGCCCCTTCCCCTATATATTTTTTAAAGTTTTATTTAAGTAATCTCTACACCCCCCGTGGGCTCAAACTCAGGACCCCAAGATCAAGAGTCGCATGCTCTTCTGACTGAGCCAGCCAGGTGCCCCAAACATTTTCATTATTATATCTGTTATAGTGAATTGCGATCAATGATCTTTGATGTTTATTGTAATTGTTTTGGAGCACCATGAACTGTGCAATATAAGATAGCAAACTTTATAAGAAAGCAGCATTTATCAGTAAATATTGTGTGTGTTCTCGCTGCTCCACTGACCAACAATTTCCCTGGTCCCCCTCCCTCTCCTTGGGCCCCCCTATTCCCTGAGACACAACAATATTGAAATTAGGCCAAGTGTTCGAGTGAAAGGAAGAGTCACATGTCTCTTACTTTAAATAAAAAGCTAGACATGATGGGGCTCAGTGAGGAAGGCAAGTTGAAAGCTGAAATGGGCTGAAAGCTAGGCTTCCTGCACCAGGTAGCCAAGTTGTGAATGCCAAAGAAAAATTTCTGAAGGAAATTAAAAGTGCTCCTCCAGGGAACACATGAATGATAAGAAAGTGAAACAGATTTATTTCTGATAAGGAGAAAGGGTGAGTGGCCTGGATAGAAGATCAACAACATTCCCTTAAGCCAAAGCCTCATCCAGAGCAAAGCCCCAACTCTCAGTTCTGTGAAGGATGAGGGAGGGGGGGAAGCTGTGGGAGAAAAGTCCGACACTAGCAGAGATTGATCTGTGAGGTTTAAGGAAAGAAGCGGTCTCCATAGCATGAAAATGCAAGGAGAGGGGCTCCTGGATGGCTCAGTGGATTAAAGCCTCTGCCTTCCGCTCAGGTCATAATCCCAGGGTCCTGGGATCCAGCCCCTCGGGGAGCCTGCTTCCTCCTTTCTCTCTGCCTGCCTCACTGCCTACTTGTGATCTCTGTCTGTCAGATAAATAAATAAAATCTTAAAAAAAAAAAAAAAAAGATGTAAGGGGAAGCCCCAAGTGCTGATGTAGAAGCTGCAGCCAGCTTTCCAGAAGCTCTAGCTCAGATACTGAGAAAGCTGGCTACAGTAAAGCAACAGATTTCAGTGCAGACGGAACAGGCTTCCATTGGAAGAAGATGCCACATAGGACTTTCACAGCTGGAGAGGAGAGGTCAATGCCTGGTTTAGAAGCTTCAACAGATGGGCTGACTCTCTTGTTAAGGGCCAGTGCAGCTAGTGGCTTGAAGTCGAAGCCAATGCTCATTTACCATTTTGGAAATTCTAGGTCCTGGGCTCCTCGGTGGCTTAGTCAGTTAAACATCTGCATTTGGCTTAGGTCGTGATCCTGGGGTCCTGGGATGGAGTCCCGCATCAGGCTCCCTGCTCAGCTGAGAGCCTGCTTCTCCATCTCCCACTCCCCCTGCTTGTGTTCTTTCTCTCTGTGTCAGATAAATAAATACAATCTTTACAAGAATTATGTTAAATCCACTCTGCCTGCCCTCTACAAAGGGAACAACAAAGCCTGGATGACAGCATATCTGTTTACAACATGGTTTGCTGAATGTTTTAAGCCCACTGTTGAGTCCTATCACCCAAGGAAAAAAAAAAAAGATTGTTTTCAAGATATTACTTGACGTCAAGATATTATCATTGACCATGCGCCTGGTCACCCAAGAGCTCTGATGGAGATGCCCCACAAGATGGATGTTGTTTTCGGACTTGCTAACACAGCATCCATTCCACAGCCCCCAGATCAGGGAGTAATTCAGACTTTCAGGTCTTATTACTTAAGATTGTTTAATGCTATTTATTT